>JIBL01000091.1:0-24275 GCA_001593455.1 Cryptosporidium baileyi
CAATATTAAAAAAAAAAAAAAAAAAAACTTAAATGATCGAGTTTAATAATATTAAAAATTTTGTGGGGAAACTTTTTATTGCAAAATTTAGCCCAAAAAATGCAGAACTGCAAAAATTTTTTTTTTTTTTTTTTTTTTTTAATAAAATTTAAGCAAGTTTTTTATTAAATTTTAAACAAAAATTTCTATTTTATTGTTTTTATTCCAATTTAAAAAAAAAAAATATAAAACAATTTCTTTTTCAAATATCAATGTTCCTTGTATTTTTATTTTCAAATTGCATGCAAATTTTATTAAATTCCGGTATAAATATTAAATGTGGAAAAACTTTAATGAAAGTATTATGTTTCAATTTATTTAAATTATATTAAAATATAAAAAAACTGTTATTTTTTTTTTTAATAAAAAAAAAAAGAAAATAGTTAATTTAATATTTTTTCTATAAGAAAAAAAAAAAATTTTTTTTTATTACTAAGTATTTATATTTGATATAATTTTATACTACAATTCTTTTTAAATTATTGGCGGTATAGAATATATTTAAAAAATTAAAAAAAAAAAAGTAATTTAATTAAATTCAAAAAATTTTTTTCTCTTTTCAATAATTAAAACTCTTCAAATTAAAATTAATGTTGAATATATTTCTTAATATAAGAGTAAAAAAATTATATATAAATTTTTAATTTAATTATATTTATAATATATAATATACGTATTTTATGTATTATTTATAACAATTTAATAATTTATTAACTTTAATTATGTATTTTCGGAAATAAAAAAAAAAAAAAAAATTAAAAAAAAAAAAAAAAATGAATTCGGTTGATTCTTTTAATATTTATTTAAAAATAATAGATCGTAAGTTTAATCAAATAAAAATATATTATCTTACATTATTATTTATTATTAATTATTTAGGAACAATTGAAAAATCTAAAGGTTTACAAACACCAGAAATGTTAGAACAATTAAAAAGAAGATGGATTTCTAAATTAAATGATTTATGTTTAGGTATTACTAAAGATATTCATTCAGAATTTAATCAAGAATGGATAAAAGAAGAAAAAGAAATATTCTCTCCAAAGTTAGAAGGTGTTTTGCCTATAAAAATAGAAAATAATAATGTTCAAAAAATACCAACACCAATATTATCATCTAAAGAAATGAAAAATGTTAATGAATTAGATTCTGGATTTGAATTTTGTCAAAATATTATTAAAAAACCCAGATTAGATAATGAAATCCAAAATTCTGAAAATAATATTTTAAATCAAAATCTTGATAACATAAATAATAATTTTAATATTTCTGATAATATTTCTAATTCTATTGATAAAGATATTAGTAATAAAATTAATGAATCTACATTACCAGAAGATTCTTTAAATGAAGATAATGATGATGAATTTGGTGATGCATCATGGGATATAGTAGCTCCATCACAAGATTTATTATCAAATAAAAATGAAAATAAAATTAATTTATCTTTAGAACAACAAAATGATCATGAAATTGATTCTGATAAAGGTTCAGATCTTGATAACATATCTGATTTAGATGATGATGAACCAGAATGTAATGATGTTATTATTGGACATTTTGAACGTGTAGTAAGACCATATACTAGAAAAAAAAATCAAAAAGGTAAATGGAGAATAAAATTAAGAAATGGAATTGCACAAATTTCTAATCAAGAAATACCATTTGAAACTTTAATAGGAGAATTTGAATTTTAATTATTGCTTATTTAAAAGAAAAAAAAGAAAAAAAGATTAAATCAATTTTACAAATTAGTTTTTTAATTTTTTTTGATTCATTTTTTATATTTTCTCTTTATTTCATTTTTTTTTTTTATTTTTATTTGAATCTTTATTATTAAATTTACAAGATATTTATAACTCGATTTCTTGTTATTTAAGATTAAATATTTAGATTCAATTTTTTTTTTCTTAAAAACTAATTTGAAATTCTAAAATGTCTTTAATTTATAGTTTAATAGCTAAAGGTATGTTATATACATATATATATATATATACATGTATATATATTTTTAATATTTGTATAATTAAAAAACAATATTTTAGATGAAACAGTTCTTGCAGAATATACTGAAAATATTGGAAATTTTCCATCAATAGCAAGATTTCTATTAAAAAAAATTAATTGGAATCTAAATAAACAATCTTATACATATGATGAATATTGTTTTCATTTTTTGATTTCTGATTCAAATATTGTTTTTGTTGTAATGAGTGATCGAATTTTTGGATTAACAATACCTTATGAATATTTATTTGATATAAGATCAAAAACATTATTTTATATTAAAGAATTAAAAAATCCTGTAACATTAATATTAAATGAAACAATCTCTCCTATATTAAAAGAAAAAATGGTATGTTAAAATAATTCTATATCAAATTTTAATAAATTATAATATATATTTTAGATGTATTGGAATATTACACAGCATACTGAATATGATAAATTAGTTACACAATTATCATCAATACAAAATATATTAATTGAAAATATTGATATATTATTAGAAAGAGGAGAAAAATTAGATATTCTTGTTTCACAAGCCAAAAATTTAACAACAGAATCAAATGTATTTAGAAGACAATCACAAAGATTTCAAACAAATACTCAATTTTTTAAAGGAAAAAAATATATTTTAATATTAATATTAATATTAATTTTTTATTTAATTTTATCATTAAAATGTGGTACTTTTTCATTAAATAAATGTTTATTTTACAAGAAAAGTAATATAAATAAAGATAATTATAAAAGTAAGTATAATAATTAAAAATGCATATATATATATATATATATATATATATATATATATATATAAATATAAATATAATTAAAATTAGATTTAGATAATAAACAATTAGAGAAAAAAATAAAAGAAGGAAAAGAAGAAATAGAAAAAAAAATAATAAAGAATGAGAAATTAGAAAATATAAATGATATAAATAATATAGATAATATAAATGAAATAGATAATGAAATTAAAAATAAAGTATTAGAAGAAGAAATAGAAAAAAAAGTAAAAGAAATAATGATAGAAAAAATAATAGAATAATTTAATTAAAAAATAAAAATAAAGATAATAAATAATTTAATAAATAATATAATTTATAATTGTAATATTAAAAGCTATAAATAATAATTTATTTATAAATATTTTTAATAGGTGAAATAAACTTTTTTTTAGAATAATCTAAGTTAAATAATTGATTTTGAATTCCCATAATTCTTTTAAATTTTTTATTAGGTAATAAAGCTTTACATTCTTGCATATTTAATGAAATATTAAGTTCTATTACTCTTCCAATAGTATTTCTATAAGGATTAATAAGTATTTCAAGTTTAGTTAATATAGATTCAGGTTTATTTGTTAAATAATATGGTGGATCTATAATAGGAACATGTGTACCATAAATTCTTGTATAAGAACATAATTTTAATAATTTTTTAGATTTATTATAAAATTTACGATCATAATAAGTTTTTGATTTTTGAAATACAATATTTAATACTATATCACCAGTTAATTGATCAATAATTGAAAGACCAATATCATATAAACAATTAGTTTTAATTAATGATGAATCATTTTTATTAAATAAAACTTTGATTTGTGTAAAATTACTATTTAAATTATTATTATTGATTTGTATATCACCATATAAATATAATGGTATATTAGAGATTTGATCTTTAAGTTGTAATTCTATATTAAGATATGATGGTATATTCATATTCATTTTTGGTTTAATCATAGTTATTTGATCATAATATTTAAATAATTCATATTCATTAGAATTTTTTATTTTATTATTATCATCAATTAAAATACATGATGAATCAATATTTAATATATTATCTTCTAATTTAGATAATTCATTATAATTTTTTTTAATAAGAAAATGATTAGATATATGATCTGATAAATTTTGTATAATTTGATTTGTTTGTAAAGTAATATATATAACAAATTTATTTTGATTATAATCAATATTCATTTCAAGTCCAGCAAAACTACTTATTGTTGATAAAAAATAATTAATACCACTTAGATTAGAATAATTATGATTTGAATCAATTATATCATCATTTTTTTTATGAAATGGATTTTTATGATGATATAATAAGACATAATCATCTTTATCTATTAAACCCCATACAGCTATATATTCTATTAATAATTTACCTATATTCCAATATGGAATATCTTTTAAATTACATTCAGTTCTTAAAGTTATATTTTGAGATGTTATAGAAATAATATTCATTTCCCATATATAACCTTTACCTAATCCTCCAAAATCTAATTCTATTTTAGATAAATTATGTTTTTCGTTAATATTTTTTGATGTAATTAAATATTCATTATTTTTAGATTGATCAATATTTAGATTAATAATATCAGAATTATATTTTTTGATTATACAAAAAATTGATTTTAATAAAGAAGTATAATCTGAATTATTTAATTCATTAAAATCTGATATATTTTTAATATTAGATATATTTTGTAAAGAAAAAATTATATTAACATCATTTTTTTCAAATTTTAGATTATTAAAAGCATTTAATAATAATTCATTAGATTTTTTTTGTTTAACAAGAAATTTTCGAAGATCTGATCTATTTAAATATTCAAAATATCTGAACCAATCTTTATTATTTTTAATTTTTAAAAAATCTAATCTAATTCCAAATGTATTAATCGATGCTTTTTGCCAATATCTTTGAAAAGAATGACCTAAGAATAATTCCCATTCATTATTTAATAAAGTCAGCTCATATACATCTTCAAAATCTAAATATTCTGTTAAAATTTCATATATACCAGAATATAGTATTAAAGAGAAGCTAGACATAACTTAAACCTTCCTCACATTAAAAATCCTACTAATTTTGTTACACACATTAATCTTTGTAGTTACTTCCTTTATTCAAATTATTTCCTTTTTTATTTTTTTATGGAAAAATTTGAATTTTCAGATGTATATTAGTCCGGGCTTGCCTTGTAATTGTGGCGCTAGCGCCTTACTGCATCTAATTAGATTAATTTTAATTTTTTTTAATTTTTTTTTTTATTAAAATAGAATAAATTAAATGATCTTAATAAATTATTAAATAATTAGTAATTATTAAATTTTAATTAAATAATTTTTTTAATTGTATCTTTATTAAATATAACAGGAAAATTGAAAAAAAGTATTATAAGTAAAATATATATTAAATAAAGTTCTATTCTGGTATAAAATTAATATTTTTTTTTTTTTTTTTTTTTTTTTTTTTTTTTTTTAAAACATTAAAAAAAAAAGTTATTATCTAATTAAATGTATAATTAATTATTTATATCAGTGTATGTTTCACTCTTAGGTAATTCTGAATACAGTGATTCATGTCCATGATCACGATCTATTAAATCATTGACATCAATATAATGTTTAGCAGCATTAAAGTTAGTATTAATTGCAGTTGTATTAGGATATAAATGATCATTTGATTCAAAACGGTTTGAATTTAATTGATTAGAAGAATTAAAAATAGGTTTTTCATTAGTAAAATTAAGATTATTATTATCAATAGGATATTTCCATGCAAGTTCTAATGCTTGTAATTGTGAAAGTTCCTTTTTATGTCTATCTAAATCCATTGCAACAGATGAATGAATTGCACGTATAAATCCATATTTTGATGCATTGAAAATAAATGAAGAATTATTGGCACTAATACTCATAATAGAATCTCTAATATTTTTAATTCTTTTTTTTCTATTTGATATAACTTTTTGATCTTCTTTTATTAATTTAGGTTTAATTTCTTCAATATAAAATGTATGATAAGGTAATAATCTTGCAATAGCTTCACTTAAATTTTCAAAATGTCTTTCAAATTCTGTAGAATCAGATATGACTAATTTTCTGTCTAAAAAATCGGCATCCCTAGTTCTCTTTCTGATAAAAGCGACTTTTTTTTCAAAATTTTCTAATTCTTTATATATTTCACTATGAATTTCAATTTCAGTTTCTTTGACTGTATTAGACATGAATTAATAATAATAATATAAAAAATATTATTAAAAAATATTTATGTTTATTAGATTTTAATATAAAAAAAGAGGACAAAATTTATTACAATTTGTAATGAGGAAATAGAAGTATTAAACAATTATTAATATAAATTAACTTTTTTTTTTTTTTTTTTTCCAATATTAATTTTTCCCTCCAAAATATTAATGAGTTAATATTTTTAAAAAAAAAAACTCGATACCTAATTTGGCGGTCTAATAAGAATAAATATTGTAGGAAATTTGTATTTATAAAGTATCAGAATTAAACTCATTTGAATGAAATATAATAGAACAACCTAAAAAATCAATATAAATCACTTTTTTTTTGTTATTTTTTTTTCTTTTCTTTTTTATTTTATTTTTCTTCTTTTCTTTTAATAAATCAACAAGTATTGAGAAAAAGGAAAAGTAAGAATATAAAAATTAATACAAAATTAAATTTTAATGAATAAATAATTCACTGAATTAATTAATATATTTCAAGAAACTTTTATAAATTTAAATAGATTGAGTTTCAGCACCTTGAGAAATAAATGCATCTAATGCAAGCCTTTGTTGTTCAAGAATATCAGTAATTTTTTCTTCATCCTCTTCTAAAAGAACACCTCTAGAAACTTCAACTGAAACAATCTGTTCTTTTACATTTAAAAGCATATTTGTTGCAATAATAGCTAAACCTAATACATAATAATTAGAATATTGATCTCTTAAACGTTGAAGTTCTTGTTTTGCTTGAATCATACGTCTTTTATATGAATCTAAAAGTGATGCACCTAATAAACATTCAACCTCAAATCCACCAGCTTTCATAAGATCTTTATTTGCATTAATGAATGCAAAAAGAACTTCCATATCATGAAGTATTTTTTCAAAGTCTGATTGCCACATATTAAAGAATATACCAGTTTTTTTAGTAGATCTAAGATCACTTCTAATAGATTCCCATTCAACAGTAAAAGGACTAGTTTTTTCTTCTGGACTAGCATGATTTGCTTTATTAATTGCTTTTTTAAGAGTTAATAGTGATGTACCAGATATAACATGTTTACGAAACATTAAATCATAACTTTGCCAACAAGTATTAAATACCATATTACATACAAGTATTTCTTGTTCAGCAAATGTGTGAAGAGATCCAGTTGCCATTAATAAAGGTGCAAATGTTGGACTTCTTCCTTTATTATCTTGAATATTTTGATCATCTAAATCTATTGGTATAATTTGTGATGCATCATCATATGTATGCCTTTTTACTTGTAATAATTTTTCTTCTTCTTCTTTTTTAATAAGAGTAGCTGATACAGATTGTGATCTTTCTTCTTTAGATACAGAAATTTGATTATTATAATTATGTTCATTATTTGTATAATTATCTGCATTATTTGTATTATTATTGATCATATTACCTTTTTTATTTTTAAAACTAACAATTGATGAAGTATCATCTATTACTTCATGTAAATTTTTATTATGTAATTCACTATCTTCTTCTAAAGAAGGTAATAAACTACCCCTGGCACTTGAATCTACTGAAGGTTGACTTTTAGCCATTTTAACTGATGTTGCAATAATATTCCAACATCTTTCATCAATATCAAGACCATCAACACCTACTAATGCAGAACGAGATCTTTCTCTACCTACATTACCATTTGTATTATTCATTGGATTAAATTCATCATCACCATTTTCAACATCATCAACAACTATATTACGATTTTTTGCATAATCCTCTATTTGAGAATCTATACCTTTAACATTTAATCTAGCAAATACATGTGGTGGTGGAGTTAATAATATATGTAAATCACCATAAAAATCAAGATATCCATCTCTTAAACGAGGAACAAGTAAATTTGCTGCATCTAAAGCATTTGTATGATTTCCAAAAAGCCAATGACATTTAAGTTCTTCAAAAGCTTTCATATATTCATCATCAATACCTTCCATTACTTTTAATAAAAATGCTCTTCTAAAATTTTGAACAGTATATATTTTTAATCTTTTATATAAACTTTCTACTGTTGTACCATTTACTAATAATGATAAAGATACTGCACCAGCAACATAAAATGCAACTTGTGATCTTGTAGAATCAGGAACAGCAGAATCACCTTCAAAAACCATTGCTAATGCCATAGAAACACCTCCTCTTAATCCTCCATATATTAATATTACAGCTTCTTTAAATGAAACATCTGAACCTACTTTTTTTAATAATGGCGATAATGCTGCAACAACTATACCTCTTACAATATTCATTGCTATATAAACTAAAATTAAATTTAACCACATTCTTCCATCTGACCAATATGGGCGGAAAATTCTCATACTAACAACTCCTGATAAAACAAATATTAAATGATTTGCTAAATGAGCAAATATTTTTACAAAATGGAAATGAGATTCTTGAGCTTTTGGTCTAAAACATGTAGGTCCCCAAGCTGACATAAATAATCCAAATACAACAGTAGCTAAGACACCAGATGTATGAAGTTCATCTGCTATAAAAAATACAAAATAAACAGATGCTGTTACACCAATAACTTGTACACCACCAAGAGCTTGAGCAGCTCTTAACCATACAGATATTAAAAATCCAAAAATAATTCCAACTGCTGGACCACCTAAACCTAAGCGTATAAAAGTCCACACATAATGACTATATGTTGAAACACCATGTATTATTACTTCTCTAAATACTTCAAAAAAAACAACTGCTGCACCATCATTTAATAAAGATTCACCATCTACAACTGATGCCAATTTTTCTGGAGCATTCAATTGATGTAGTGAAGCTATAACAGCTACAGGATCTGTTGCTGATAAAACGGAACTAATTAAAAAACAAACGACAATATTCATACTTGAAATAAATTTTATTGCAATTGCCAAAAGTACCATTGTTAAAATTGCTCCTGGACCTGCTAATAATAAAGATGAAGGTAAATTCCTGCTGAATACATGAAAATTTAAAGTTGCAGAAGATTCATATAAAAAAATAGGTAACAATATATAAAAAATTACATTAGGATCAGTTCTTTCAACAATTCTTACACCTTCAGCTAATGTTCCCAAAGAAAATGATTCACAAATATAACTTAAAAACATTCCATAACAAAATAATGCTACTGTTGTTGGTGGTTGACGTACAAATACTACTGATAAAATCCACTCTAAAAGAGCAGAACCCAATAAACAAGTACTAACAAATCCTACCAATGTTGGAACTCCTCCTACATCATGAGATAATAATAATTCTCCTATTGCAGATAAATCTGTCATCTTTTTTTTTTTTTTAATTATAATAATAATGGAAAAATAAGTTGTAAAACCGGTTATTTATGCACTTTAACCGCATTCTTAATGGAATGGCGGTAACTGTTTTATTAGAATTACCGCTATAGACATTTATAGATATTTAACCATTATAACCGGTATCTTAATCCATATTTAATACATTTTCAAAATTTGTGAATGGAGGTCATTTGAAATAATTATAATTTTTGTTTTTACACAAATTAATGTGTTTTCTTTGTGATGATTTTTTGAATTAGTTTTTAATTTAACATCTTTATAATAATTAATTAAAAAAAAAAAAAAAAAAAGAAAAATTTAGATTTCGTCCAATATTAAATTTTCTTATAATTAATTTATTTAAAGTAAATTCATTTCATTTTATTTAAATATTATATTAGTTTCTTTTATAAGTGATTCTTATTAATTCAACGATATTTGTTAAATTCTTTAAACAAGTATCATAAGATACAAATAATTATCGGTACTCATAAAATGTGCCCGCAAAATAATCTATAAGATGATTACAAGTCATTTAACAATAAAAAAACCTGATTTAAGACAAAAAAAAAAGAATATTTAAAATTTTACAGGTTTTTACATAATATTGTTTGTCATCAAATAATATTACATGGGTTTAATTGAATTATTGAATTGAATTGTAATTTACTAATAATAGTGTATTTTTAAGTTACTTGAATATTATTATATTTTTTAATTTTATTTAAAAAATGGAACAAGAAATCATTTATTCTCCTGAAATATCTGGAGAACAAGTTATGACTGTTGTTTGTTTATTTGGTATTTGTGCACCATCTTCAGCTTTATTAGAGTCATTTTTTGGTAATAGAACAATATTTAATGGAAAAATTAGACTTCCACTTAGTGTTGTATTATTTGGATATGGAATTTTATTGGATTATATATTACGTACATTTGATCTTGGAATATTAAGTATGGCAATAAAACATGCTGAAGCAATGCATCCAAATATAATATTTACAGTATTACTACCAATATGTTTATATGAATCCTCTTCACAATTAAATTATCATATTTTTAAAAGAAATTTAATTTCTTCAGTTTTATTAGCTCTTCCAGGAGTTATTGTTTCAATGATATTAACAACAATTTTTATGTACTATTTTGTAGGAGGTGTATTTGATTGGACTTGTTCTTTATTAATAAGTTCAATATTATCAGCAACAGATCCTGTAGCTGTAATAGCATCATTACATCAATTAAATGCTCCAGATAAATTAGCATCTTTAGTTGATGGAGAATCATTATTAAATGATGGTGCTGCAGTAGTTTTTTTTCAATTATGTAAAAATATATTAATGAATAGAATAATGGAACCGTCTCTTATATTAACATCAGGTTGGATATTTATAAGATGTGCATTAGGAGGACCATTTATTGGTTTTGTTTTTGGATGGGTTGTTTATTTTATTTTAAAAATAGCACATGCAGCAAGTGATGTACAAGTTGTAGTAGCTATTTCAACTGTATATACATTATTTTTTTCAAGTGAATTAATACATTCATCAGGTGTTCTAGCTGTTGTATCTTATGGTGTTTTTATGTCTTCTAGAAGAGCAGCATTTTTTAAACCAAAAGCTCAGGAAATACATAATACAATTGTACATTTTATTGGAAAGCTTGGTAATCATATGATATTTTTATTAGCAGGTATTGTAAGTGCAAGATTATTTAGACCATATATTACTAATACAAGTATGTTATTAAATTTATTACTTCTATTTGGTGCTATTTGTATTATTCGTGGAATAATGGTTTTAATATTATCACCATTACTTACTAGAATAGGTTATGGTTTAACTATAAAAGAAGCAATTATTTTAATTTGGGGTGGATTAAGAGGTGGTGTTTCTTTAGCTTTAGCAATGAGTTTAGAATCAGAAGATTATTTAGATCCTGATCTTAAAGGTCAAATAGCTTTTTATGTTGCAGGTACCGTATTGTTAACTCTTTTAATAAATGGTACAACTGTTGAACTTATATATAAAAAACTACAAATTTATATTACACCAAAATTTCATAGAGTTTTTTTTAAAAAAGTTATGAAATCAATAAATGAAGAATATATATCAGTTTGTAATAATCAAATATGTAAACATTGGTTTTTTAGTGCTCATCCTGGACTTTTAGAATTATGTGATACATTTATACCAAAATTAATTGATGCAACGATGACAGAAACAGGAGAAATTATATTAACAAATCATTTATCTGAACATGTATTTATAAAAAATATTAAATCATCAACAATACAATTGATAATGCAAGAACCTCCAAATCCTAATACTCATGTTCAAAATAAATATAGTAATCAAAGAACTCTTTCATGTTTAACAAGAGATGAAGAATTTGAAGATCAATTAATTAATGATTTTAATAATTTTACTAATAATTATTCAAGTGATCAAAAAGCTAAATTTAATACAGATACTATTTCTAG
This sequence comes from Cryptosporidium baileyi, assembly GCA_001593455.1. NCBI lineage: Eukaryota > Apicomplexa > Conoidasida > Eucoccidiorida > Cryptosporidiidae > Cryptosporidium > Cryptosporidium baileyi. The sequence goes on from JIBL01000091.1 coordinate 11,880, forward strand.
TTTTTCTAAAAATGAATTATATTATTCTAATGAAAGAGAACATTTTGATTCAAATTTAAAAAGGGATAGTTATATTTCTGATACTAGTAGAAGCAAAGTAGGTAGACAAGTTTATATAGGTCAAATGATTTTAAGTACAGTTTGGCAATCTTACGATTTATTATTTAAAAATCATGTTATTTCAGGTGCTGCTCTAGTTGTTCTTAAAAGAGCAATTTCAAAAGTATTTTATTCATGTGAAGAATTAAATTCACCAATACATTTTGCATTTTCAAATGAATGGGATTCTATTAAAAGTCAACTTTGGATATATAGAGAAAATTTACTTGTTGAAAACAGAGGACCTAATTTGACAAGTGAATTATTAAACGAATATAATAATAAAAATGTGTGTAATTTAATGTGTATTTCTTCATGTATAAATTATTATAATAATAAAACAAGAACACAAAAATTATTTCTTGATGTAGAAGTATTATTTTCATTTATATCTTCAAGAGTTGATCTTTTAGAGCATGATTTTCAAGAGTTACAATCATATTTAGGTTTCTCTACTATTCAATTATTTCAAAATCAAATTATAGAAGCACAACAATATTTAGATTTATTATTAAGTTATTCACAAGAACAGTATAATGTTGCAATTTCACATATTTCTGTTAATATTTTATTTAATGCTCTTAAAGATTCAATGGAAGAACTTGTAAAATCAAGATTATTATTAGAAGAAGATGGTGAAAAATTACTTGCATTATGTGAAGATAGAAGATTTTTGTTTAGTTCTTCACTTTCTAGAGAAGTTATTACTTACAATGAATATATTCCAGAAAATTAGTTTCTAGTTACAATTATCTTTCTATTTTATTGTTTTATTATATATATATATTTATATATATATATTAGAAAGAGTTAGAAAAAAAAAATTTAGAGATAATTTACAAAACTATCAAGTAGTAATTACAAATGAACTTTCTCACTAGTTATCAACCTAATGTTCTAAGTAGACTAAAACTTAAAGTTCATCATGTGATCCCTTCTTTTCCTCTGAAGTGAATGAGGAATGTTCTTCAATAAACTCCTTGAATGCTTCAACAGTTCTTTTTCCATCATATGGAATTGGAGTTCTTGTACCAGCCTTTACAAATAAAATTGTAGGGAATGCTCTTGGACTAAATCCTTCATAAGGAATATCATTCTGTGGTCCATTAATTTTTGCAATAACAATCTTATCATTATTTTTGTATTCTTCACCTAATTGATTGTATATTGGCTCCAAATTCTTACAGTGACCACACCATTGAGCATAAATTTCTAAAAGAACATCTTGATCTTTTCTAAATACCATCTCTTCAAATGTTTTACCAACAACAACGGTAACTGGACCTGTTTGATTAGATGGAATAGGTTCAGATTTAATACTTAATTCATGTTTTCCTTCAGAAACTGATTTCATAAATTCCATTAATGGTTCTACAGAATCAAATTTTGCAGGACCATACATATATCTAATTGATGGAACTGTTACACTTTGAACAACTAAACCTGGGAATTTTTCAATCAAAAGATGTTGTGTTGCATGTGAACCAAATTGCTCTGTATCAAGAAAAACAAATGCAAATTTTTCTCTGTAATTAGCAGCAACTTTTCTAATATTTGAAGCATATTTTGAGAAATCATCATTTGTACCACAAAACCATGCAGTATAACCTTCACGAGACATATATAATGAGTAATTATCTGCACTAATTGCTGAAAATAATGGTACATTCATCATAGATATTTTTGATTCTAATTCTTCTGCTGTTTTTGGCATAGGTAAAGATACTGGATCCTCATCCTTATGTAAAACTTCAAGTTTCTGTTCAGATTGTTGGAATATTGCAACAAATGCATAATTATGTTCACGATGTCCACCTGCAACCTTTTCAAATATAGAAAATTCTGGTGATTCTTTAGATGTAAATCTTCCAACAAATGCTGAAGCAGAAGATCCAATAATAGTTTTAATAGCTTCTTCAGATTCAGCTATTTGTACTGCAGGACCTGTTAATTTCTTAATCCATCTTAAAAAACCATCTTTATTTCTTGCTCCTGAATAATTTTGAACATTTTCTAATCCATTAAAAAATTTTATTGTTGGATATCCACTAACACCATATTGTTGAGCAAGTTCCATATGTTCTGTTGCATCAACACTACCACAATGAACTGGTGGTGTAAGTTTAGACATTTCAGCACATGTTGTTTTAAATTCAGGTTCAAGAGCAGTACAATGACCACACCATGGAGCAAAAAATGTAATTAAAGTATATTCTTTACTTTTTACAAATTCATCAAAATTTGCTGCTGTTAAAGATGTAATGTGATCTGAAATAAAATGAGCTTCATCACTACTTATTACAGATTTTGATATACAAATTATACCAAAAATTACTGAAAAAATAAAACTTTTAATTCCAATCATTCTTTATTATTAAATAATATCTAATTTGTTTAAAATGTAATTCAAATATATCTCTGATTTATGTAAATTATATCTTATATCCCCTCAAACATATTAAATGAAACAAGATATTTTGTAAATAAATATATTTATTAATATATTCTTATTAAAATAAATAATGTCTCTCTGTCTCTCATGATATCTTATAACTCTTAATACTCTTGATTACCCCACGTAATATATTTGGTACCGCCTAGAATTTTGCATAACTATTTTGCGCTATAAATACAAAAAAAAAAAAAAAAAAAAAAATTCTTTGTTTTAAATATAATCTATTATTTAATAATAATATTATTGATTTTAGTAATAATAATAATAATAATAATAATATAAATAATCATTGCACAAATTAATAATAATATAAATAATCATTACACAAATTAATAATAATACAAATAGCAATTATCTAAATATATAAAATATAATATTAATAATTGATCTTAAATGTTTTAATTTATAAAAATATTTAATTTTTTCTTTTTTTTTTTTTTTCCTATATTTTAAAAAAATATTTTTTAATAATATTAATTTTAATAATAATCACATAAATAATTATTTATATATTTAAATTTATATCTATTTTTATATTTCTTTTATTTTAAATTTTAAACATCAAAAAATAATTTTAATAAATTTTTATTATAAAGCGGGAATAAAAGATTATTTTAAATTTATTTTAAAAAAAAAAAAAAAAAAAAAAAAAGAAAAATTCTAATGTGCATTTACTTATTTCAATAAATAATGAAATTTATTATAATATGTTTAATTCTTATATATTTCTATTTTTTACCAATATCTTTACAATCTGAAGTTATTTATGCTGTAAATTGTGGTGGTCCTAGATATTATTCTAAAATAGAAGATATACTTTATGAAGAAGATAATGGTTTTAATGGTGGAATAGCAACAGATTCTGGAAAAAAATTATCTCCATTTCCATTTGTTGAAGATGATTTTATTTATCACACAGAAAGATATACAATGGATAAATCTTTACAATATATAATTAAATTAGATAAATTAAAACCTGGAAATTTTACTATTGTATTAAAATTTAGTGAAATACATTTTAAAGAAGAAAATAAAAAAATATTTAATATTTCTGTAGGAAATGTTATTTATAAACAAAAATTTGATATATTTAAAGAAGTTGGATTTGGTGTTCCTATGGAAGAATATATTGAATGCATGTTTGATGGTAAACAAATATTTTTAAATGGTATAGCAATAACACAAGGTTATTCAAAAGAAGAAAAAGTACTTATTTTAGCATTAATTAAACAAGAAGATAATCCAAAAATTAATGCAATTGTTGTTTATCAAAAAAATGCAAATGATGTACCAAAAATTCAAAGACCTCAACCACAAGTATCAATTGAAAATATTTTATTAAAAATTAATAAAGAAGCACAATTACAAAGTATAACAAATAATAATGATATATATATTATTGATAATTATCCACAAATAAAAAATAATATTGGTAAATTTCAATCTTTTTATAATTTATCTTTAACATCTCCTGGAATAATAATATTATTAATAATATCTCTTTCTTCTTTAAGAATTGCTATAATATTATCAAATCATATTAATCAATAATTTTAAATTTTATAAATCATTAGTTTTTTATTATTTAAATTTTTTATTATTTTAATTTACTCATATAATTATTTTTAAATAAATTAACTAAATTTTAATTCAAAATTAAATATTATTAAAATAATTTTAATATTTTTTTTTTTTTCTTTTTTCTTTTATATTTATATATATATTTATATTTATATTTTTTTTATTAATTATTATATCTTTATTATTAAAATTATTAATACCGTTATTTACATGCAATATTATTATTATTTTTTACATGCAAATTATTTCTATATTATCTTAATTACTTATTTCTTAATTTTTTTTTTATTATTTTATTATTATTATTTTTCTTTTATTATTTCTTTTTCATTCACTTTTATATTATTTTTATTTAATTTATTTAAAAATATTTTTTTATTCTTTTTTTTCTTTTTAGATAATTTAAGTGAAATTCCATTAAGACATTCTAATGATAAAATATTTTTTTTTATTTTTTCTAAATTATTATTTAATAAATTTTCATTATCTTTTTTATTTATACATGGATTTCTTGAAATATTTAATATTTTAAGTTTATTTAAATTTAATAATGGTTCAATATTAGAAATAAAATTATCTCCAAGTTCAAGTATTCTAATATGACCCATATAAATTATATTACAAGATATATTTGTAATTTTATTATTATTTAATCTAAGTTCTTGTATAAAATTAAAATTAGAATTAAATGGAAATTCTTTTAAATTATTATTTGAAAGACTAAGTTTTTTAAGTTTTTCACAATGATTTTTTGGTGTTTCAATTTCTATTGAATTATTATGTGATAATATAACAGTTTCTAATTCTTTAAAATAACTTAAATCTGGTATATATTTAATATTATTATGATTAGCAATTAATACTTTTAATGATTTTGATATTCCAGGACTTTTATATAAACAATCAATTGATTTTATATTATTATGACTAATATTAAGAATTTTAATATTTTCAAGATTACATATTTCTTCAATAGAAGTTAAATTATTATTACTTACATTAATATCCATTAAATTCCAACAATATTTTAAAAAAGAAAGATTTTCAATTTTATTTTTAGATAAATCAATTTTACGTAAATTTTTTGCTTGTGTTAAATCATCTATAGAATTAATGTTTAAGTTACAAAGTTTAAATTCTTGTGAGCCAAAAACATCACCATTAGGAACATAAGAAGATAATTCTACAATTGAAAGATGTTTTGTCATTTTTTTTTTTTTTTTTTCTTTTTTTCTTTATTTTATTATTTTTTTTTTTTTAATTTTTTTTCTTTTATTTATTTATTTATTTATTCTTTTTTTTTCTTCTTTCTTTCCTTTTCCTTTTTTCTTTACTTTTTCTTTCCTTTTTCTTTTTTCTTTTTCTTTCCTTTTTCTTTTTTCTTTACTTTTTCTTTTTTCTTTCTCTCTTTCTTTCTTTTTCTTAAATAATAATTCTAAATAAACTTTATAAAAGAATTAAAGAAAAAAGAAAAAAAAAAAAAAAGAGAAAATAGTTGTTATTTTTCAATTAAATTTTGTTATTTTAATTTAATTTATTATTAAATAATTAAAATAATATAAAAATTATTAGAAAAAATTTTATATATATAAAAAAAAAAAAAAGAGAATACAAACAAAAAAAAAAAAAAATTTTATAATAAAAATATTTTTAAATTAAGATTAAAAAAAAAAAAAAAAAAGATATGAGATATTTAAATTTAAAATTTTATTCTTTATTTTTTATTTCTAATTATTTTTATATTATTAATTAAATTCTAAATGCACAAGACTAGACATAATGATAAATTTACAAAACGGATTAGTTAATAGCTGACACGTATAAATAAATCTATATTTATTTAAAAAGACAAATATAATAATTATTAATATAAATATTAATTTATGATAAGAAAAAATACAAAAAAAAATTCTGATAGCAATGAAGAAAGTAAACAAAATTCTTATTCTAGTAAAGGTTCAGAAGAATTTTTCAGATCACCTTCAGTAGTAGGACAAGAAATTAAAAAAGAAGAAGAAGAAGATGAAGAAGAAGAAAATCCTAGAAATATTTGGTTAAGATTATTTTTACCAGATTTGTCTCCATTAGGTGGTTTAATAGTAATTATTGTTGCAGTAGCAATTTCAATTACTTATTTAAAAAAAATGGGATGTGATAGACCTTTTATTTATCCATTTTTTGTATTATTTTTGGATCTTTTTACTTATATAATAATTATGTGTTTAAGATATATTATTTTTTTATATACTCTTGCAAGATTTGGTGAAGGTAGATTTTTTGCAGCAGTTTCAGGATCAATAGATCCAGAACTTGTTTATTGTATTTGGTCATTAATTAGTATGATATTAATAATGGGAGAATCAAATATGAAAATAGATTCAAATATAAAAATAGATTCAAATATAACAATAGAATCAGATCAAACATATAAATTAAAATTATTTGATAATATTTTAACTTCATTAAATATACCAAAAGTTCCATGGGATTTAATTCAATGTGCACATATAGCTTTGGTTATTATGACAGTAAGAAAATTATTACTTGCATTAATTACTTTTTATTTTAGACTTGATTTTATAATGAGTATTAATCCTCAAGTATCACAATTTTTAAGATTATATTCTTTATTACGTAGAATAGATACAAAATGGTATCTTATTAAACCATATATTCAACAAAAAGATTTTTTATTATATTCAACAGGTGCAGATATTTCATTTAATAATCAAAGATTAAATGGTAGTTATGTTAAATCACCAAATAGAATAACAACAGGAAATATACCAAATGTACCAAGTATGCTTTTAGATTCAAATATTGATTATACAGCAAAAAGTTCATCAGAAAATTGGTTAGCATTACAATTTATTAGACAATATAATGTTACAATTTATATTGATGATGATAAATATGAGATTAAAACAAAACAACAAGCAAGAGATTTAGCAAAAATAATTTTTTATGATATATTACAACATGTACATGCTATTATGTTATATCATTATATTGGAAGAACAGATCATGTAAAACCATTTAAAGAAAATATTCCAAGATCAGATACATATTCAATAATTGGTGATGATACATTTTGTCATGCTTTAATTGATTTTGAAGAAAGACATGATTTAAAAAATGGAGAATCAACAATAAATAATAATGATACATCAAAAAATTTGGATATAAATGAAGATGATATTAATAATAATAATAATAATAAAATAAATAATGAATCATTAAATACAGATAAATCGCAAAATTATCATGAAAAAAAAAATATTAAAGGTCATTCATTACCTACAACATTGCCAAATTCTGTATTAGATATTTTATATGATAAACCATTAGGTGATTTAATTAAACAAATTGATACAGCTAGAAGAGGACAAATAACAGAAGAAGAATGGGTTAGATTTTGTGTAGGTATATATGATAGTAGAAAAAAGATATTAAGAGCTGCAACTAGTCAAGAAGGTATAGTACAAGTATTTAGAAGAATGATTTCAATTTTTTCATGGTTTTTTACTGGTATTGTTATTTTATTAATGGTTGGTATTAATGTAAATACTCTTATTATTTCTGGTGCAGCAATTATTTCAGCTCTTTCTGTTGGTTTATCTTATATATATTCTAATTTTTTTTCTGCTGTAATATTTGTTATATTTTTAAATCCTTATAATGTTGGTGATAGAATTAGAGTTAATAATGGTGGTGCAATGATTGTAAAAAAAATTGAAACATTTTATACAGAATTTCATACAGTTTTTGAAGCTCCAGTATTAATTCCTCATTCATGGTTATCTTCACAAATGATTTATAATGAAAGTAGAAGTAAATGTTGTTCTTCTGAAATACAATTTTTAGTATCAGATACAACATCACCATTTTCTATTGAAGCACTTGCTACTGCTGTACAAGAATATATTTCTGTAAGACCATCTGAATTTGTAGCTTCTAATTTTTGGTGTGGTATTAATGCAATTCAACCAGGACATTCTGCTAGTGTTTATATGTGGATTACTAATACTGATCCATTTCATAATAGACGTAAATTAATGATTAGTAAAAGTAAATTATTATTATTTATTTTACATACTCTTAGACAATTAGGAATACAATATACATTACCTGTAAGTAGGGTACGTATAGAAAATGATGGTTATCAATATTCAAGTATGATGCTGAGACCAGATATGGAATCTAAAGCTAAATAAATTTATATTATTATTATTAATATTATTATTTAATATTATTATTATTACTATTATTATGATTATGATTATGATTATGATTATGATTGTGATTATGATTATGATTATGATTATTATTATTATTAATACCGTTATTTACATGCGTATTATCATTATTATTATTATTATTTATGTGAAAATTTTATGTTATTATTAATTATTTTTGTAATAATTGGTTTGAAATATAATTTCATTATTTAAAAAAAAAAAAAATATTTTATATAATAATTATTAAAATTTTACTTATTGGATTGTTTCCGTTATAAATAATATTTCAATATTAAAAATTAAATTTTTAGGTTTATTTATTAATAATATAACTTTGTGAATTAGTATTTTTGGAAATTATAAATTAATTATAAGTTATCAATTTTATTTAGGTGTTAATAAATAATTATTTTCTTTTTAAAATAAAAAAAAAATATCTATAAATACTATTTTTATCACAATATTTGACATTAATACTTAAAATACGCGCTCTTTTTCTTTAAATATATTTATTATAAATATTCAAATATTTCAATTAATAAGAATTATTAAAATTTCTGAAAATTAAATTTATTTAAAAATAAACAAGAATAATTTAATATTTTATTATATTATAATATTTAATTCTTTATTAAATATTATAAAATAAAGAATAAAATTTTTTTTTTTAGAAATTTACATATATATATTATAATTAATATTTTTTAAATAAATAATATAAATTAAAAAAATACCTAATTTATATGAATAGATAATATTATTTTTATTATTATTTCTGAATTAAATTTTATTATAATGAATAAAAGAGTTTCTTATTTTTATGATGGTGATATTGGCAGTTATTATTATGGTCCTGGCCATCCAATGAAACCACAAAGAATTAGAATGGCACATAATTTAATTCTTTCATATGATTTATATAAGTATATGGAAGTTTATAAACCTCATAAATCATCTCAAAGTGAATTAGTATATTTTCATGAAGAAGATTATATAAAATTTTTATCAAGTATTAATCCTGATAATTCTAAAGATTTTGCATTACAACTTAAAAGATTTAATTTAGGCGAAACTACTGATTGTCCAGTATTTGATGGATTATTTGAATTTCAACAAATTTGTGCAGGTGGAAGTATTGATGGAGCTTATAAATTAAATAATGGACAATCAGATATTTGTATAAATTGGAGTGGTGGATTACATCATGCTAAAAGATCAGAAGCTAGTGGATTTTGTTATATTAATGATATAGTTTTAGCAATTTTAGAACTTTTAAAATATCATGCAAGGGTTATGTATATAGATATTGATGTTCATCATGGAGATGGTGTAGAAGAAGCATTTTATGTATCTAATAGAGTATTAACTGTATCTTTTCATAAATTTGGTGAATTTTTTCCTGGAACAGGTGATATAACTGATATAGGGGCAGCACAAGGAAAATATTATAGTGTTAATGTTCCATTAAATGATGGAATTGATGATGAATCATTTTTAGATTTATTTAAACCTATAATAGGTAAATGTATAGAAGTATATAGACCAGGAGCTATTGTATTGCAATGTGGTGCAGATTCTGTTAGAGGTGACAGATTAGGACGTTTTAATCTTTCTATAAAAGGTCATGCAGAATGTGTTGAATTTTGTAAAAAATTTGATATTCCATTATTAATTTTAGGTGGTGGTGGATATACTATTCGAAATGTAGCAAGAACATGGGCATATGAAACAGCAATTATATTAGGAAAAACTGATTTAATTTCTGATAATATTCCATTAAATGATTATTATGATTATTTTGCACCAGATTTTAAGCTTCATATACCTCCTTTAAATATACCTAATATGAATTCTCGTGAACATCTTGAAAAAATAAAGATGAAGGTTATTGAAAATTTAAAATATTTAGAACATGCTCCAGGTGTTGAATTTGCATATACACCGTCAGATTTTTTTGATAGAGAATATTTAAATTTACAAAAACAAGAAGATGAAGAAAAAAATGAGGAACTTGTTTCATTACAAGGTGGTGGTAGAGCAGCAATAAATTCAGAAACACAAAATTATTTACAAGAGAAAATTAAATCGTCTAGAAAACTTCAGAAAGAACATTCTAGCGAATATTACTAGTTTTAAGGTATTTAGGCGCTAATTTATAGTATCTTGATTGATCACACAACTAAGAGACGAATTTTCAGGTACAGTTAATACTTGCGTCTATATTTTGTCTAATTTTGTATAAAATTTTTACTGCTAATTATACTATTACGAGTAATAAATTTAAAATTATTAAGAACTGGAAAATTATTATTATCATCATTTTTAATTAATTAGGAATATTTTAATTTGTGTTATTAAAAGTAAAATTTTAAAAGAAAGTTTTATTAAAAAAAATAAAAAAAAAAAAAAATGATATTTGGTGATCGTTTGTTACAAATAATATTTTTTATTAATTTTTTAAAATATTCTTTCTACTTGTATGTAGATCTTAGACAAAAAAAATGTTATGAAATTAAGGAAATACCGAAATATATAGTTGATGCATATAAGGATTGTGGAGAAGTAAATAATGCAGAATTTGAGAAATCTCAAGCTTATAGTAATTCTAAAATGGTTTTTAATATATTTAAAAAAGCAGTAGGTTTTATTTTAAATTGGGCTTTTGTAATATATTTTGTTTATCCTTTAATATGGAAATATATTTATAAAAATATAACTTCTAATGAATATATTGCTTCTTTGTTATTTAGTGGAGCAATAATATTATTAGATTATCCAGTAAGTCTAATATTTGATTTATATTATACATTTATTTTAGAAGAAAAATATGGTTTTAATAATTCTACATTAATAATTTTTATTAAAGATCAAATAAAATCAGCTTTATTAATGGTTATATTTGGATCTATATTATTACCCATAATGATATATATTGCAAATAATACAGGCAAGTATTTTTATGTATATATTGCATTAGTACAATTTTTATTTACATTTATATTAATAGCAATATATCCTGTATTTATTGTACCATTATTTAATAAATTAACACCTATTGAAAATCAAGAATTAGTTACAAAAATTAATGATTTATGTCGTGATGTTAAATTTCCTTTAAAAAATATTTATCAGATGGATGCTTCTATTAGATCAAGTCATGGAAATGCATTTTTTTCTGGTGCATTTAAATCAAAATCTATTGTTTTATTTGATACAATATTAGATTTTCCTCAAGAAGAAATTATAGCAATTATTGGTCATGAAATTGGACATTGGAAGAATTGGGATAATTATAAAATATTATTCTTTTCATTTATACAAACACTTTTAACACTTTATCTTTTCCATTTAACATTTAATTGGGATGATCTTTATACTTGTTTCGGATTCTCTTTAGATTCGGAACTTGGTGGAAGAAAATTTCTTTTATCACTTTTGGTTTTTTCTTATATTCAAGGCCCCATTAGTTCTTTAATTGGTATTTTTCAATCAATAATATCTCAATATAATGAGTATAAAGCTGATGAGTTTTCTTTTTCATTAGGATTTGGAGATTCTTTATGTCGTTCTTTGTTTAGACTTCACAAAAAATCTAGTTCATGTATGATATTTGATCCTATTTACAGTTTTATTCATCTTAGTCATCCTTCGGTTTGCGATCGTATTATAAAGTTGAAAAGTTTAAAAAACAAAGCTTTTTAATTATTGAAATTTATTTAAAATCCTAACCTAGTTTTTGAAATTAATCCTTATTAAATTTAATTAAACTACTTAAATAAGTGTTTTCTTATTCTGTCAATTTCTTTCTTTCAATAATTTCAATTAAAATTTATTTATTTATTATTCGAGATAATATTGGTGTTTTTTGTGTTTGTGGTGGTAGTGGTGGTGGTGGTGGTGGTGGTGGTGGTGGTGGTGATGGTGGTGATGGTGGTGGTGGTGATGGTGATGGTAGTGATGATAATGGTGGTGATGGTGATGGTAGTGATGATAATGGTGGTGATGGTAGTGATGATAATGGTG
>JIBL01000092.1:0-17224 GCA_001593455.1 Cryptosporidium baileyi
TATATATATATATATATATATATATATATATATATATATATATATATATATATATATATATATATATATATAAGTATAAAAAATAAGATGAAATAATCTAGCATAAGAAGACGATCGTAGTAATAGCAATAGGCATTTTGTTCTCTAGTTATCATAAAAGGCCTCTTCAGGAGGTTGAACTAATCTTCTATTTGAATTTGATGCCATTTCATGTCTTAAAGCTATTAATACATTCTCAATACAAAAGTTTCTTTGCCATTGTTTTAACACAGGAAATGTAGAGCTAACTTCACCCTGACTATTAACACATCCTAATGTTATTTTTGTATTAAATTTGACTTTGGGTGCTTCATCTGGATAATTTGGTCCACATGACACAGTTAATGAGTATATCCTATTTTCAAATGTGGTCTATTTTTTTTTTTTTTTTTTTACAAGTTTAAAATGTAAGAAAATATAAGTTAATATGTAAATTCATTAATTTATGTTTTAAACTTACGTTTGGTGGACCAAAAATTGTACATGCCCATTTACTTAAAGTAATATCATCATGCTGATCTAATCCCCAAGAAACACCATCAGTAGCTTGACCCTTTTGGCCACGTTCTAATTCATCAAGTAATCTAAAACTCCTCGGTATAATAACCTCGTCCATTATGTAACTTGTTTTTTATATAAGCCTGATTACAAAGTAGAGTATTTAATGAATATAAATTTCGTAATCAACTAGCTTATATTTTATAATAATATATACTATATACACACAATTTATATTAGATTTTATATTTTATATTAAATAATTACTTATATATATATATATTTTATATAATATATAACTCATTAATAGTGTAATAACCGCTACAATGATATATTTAAAATCAGAAAATAACCGCTCTACAAATAAATAAAGTCAGAAGCGGTATATAATAAAGAGCGCTACATAAACTAAGATTCTGATTGATGTAAATAAAAAAAAAAAAAAAAAAAAAATTCTAAATTATAAGCCAATATTAATTCCAAGAGTTTAATAAAAAAAATCTTAAATATTAAGTTAATATATAACCAATTAAAAATTCAAAATATTTTAATATTTTAAATTAAATAAATTATTTATAAAAAACAAAAAATTTTAATATTAACTTGTAATAAATAATAATAGGCAAATTAAATAGCGTGAGAAACAAGTGTGGGGCGCGTAGAATTTTAATTAAAAGAGGTAAAAAAAAAAAAATTAAAAAGAAACAAAATTTAAATGGAAATGGTTTGAGGAGCGTGAAATAAGTTATTAAAATAATTAAAGAAAAAGTGTGAGGAAGCGTTGCTGTATTATAAAAACGATAAAATATGATGTCAAATAAAGAAAACAACTCAAAAAATACCGAAAAAAATGAAATTGTCAATACAAAAGAGGATATTTCTAATAATTTAGATTTAATGGATTTAACAGAAGAAGATAAAATACTTAAAGAAGAAATAGATGTATTAGTTGAAAAATCAATTTCTAGAAATTTATCAATTGAAGAATCTAAATCAAATTTTGAATTATTATCTAATTTAATAAAGACATCAACAACTGAAATGACCTCAGTTCCTAAAGTTTTGAAATTTTTAGGTATTCATTATAATAGATTGAAAGATTTTTGTGATGAAGAAATAAAAAATGAAAATATTGATAATTTAAAATCAATCAGTTGTGAAATTGTTTCAGTTTTATCAACAACACTAGGTGATATGAAAGAAAGACGAGCATTAAATTATCGTTTAAAATCAGGAAATATAAATGGTATATTAGATTGGGGTCAAGAATATATCAGAAATATAGTTGGTGAAATAACATTAGAATATAATGAAAGAACATCAAAAAATGAACTAAATGAAAATATAGATGTTAATGATTTATTATCATTAGTTACAATAATGATACCATATCAAATAGAAAAACATTGTGAATTGGAGGCAATAGATTTATTATGTGAGGTAGAACAAATGGATACATTATTAAATTATTTAGATAAGATAGATAGTGAACAAATGGAAAGAATTGTTTTATATTTACAACAATTATCACTCTATTCTCTTTCTTCAGATGAGCATGATTTATATTTAAAAATATGTTTTGAATTATTATTAAAGTTTGAAAGATATACATGGGCAGCTTCAATAGCATTAAGATTAGATGGTCAAAATAGTAAAGATCGAATTTTTTGTATAATAGATAAACTAATAGATAATGATAAGAAAAAAATAAGAAACAACAATTCTAATAATAATAATAATAATAATAATAATTTACTTAATATTAGTAATAATGGTGATGATATGTTGGGATTAAAAACTTTAAAGCAGTTATGTTTCCAATTAGCTAGGTTTGGTATTAATATTGATATAGATGATCTAAAAAATCATTTAATAAATCGTGATTTTATGAAAATATATAATGAATTAGATATGAATAATATTGAAAGTATATTTTCAAATGAATATTTAACAAAATTCTATTTATTTTTAGCTAAAGAATTGGATGTATTAGAACCAAAAACTCCCGATGAAATCTATAAAACTCATTTAGAAGATAATAATCGTTATTCAAGTAGATCAATGATGGTATTAGATACGGCTAAACAAAATTTAGCATCAACATATGTTAATGCATTAGTAAATGTAGGTTTTTGTGTCGATAAATTGATATGTGAAGATGATTCAACATGGTTATATAAAAATAAAGACTCTGGAAAAATGGCAGTAAGTGCTTCATTAGGTGTTATATATCTTTGGAATATTGATAAGGGATTAGCTAGTATTGATAAATATCAATGGAGTGATGATCCATTTATAAAAGCTGGATCATTAATAGCTTTTGGTCTAATTTCAATTAGAATAAAAAATGATTGTGATCCATCATTTGCTTTATTATCAGAATATATAAATTCTAATGATGAAAGTGATAATCAATTATCATCTACAAATATTAAAAATGATCTAAACGATAATGATATGGTTGATTCAAAAATAGATAATAATATTTCAATAGTAAAAACTGTTATTCCAAATTATACTATAAGAATGGGTGCAATATTAGGTCTTGGTTATTCATATATAGGTACATGTAGAAATGATATATTAGAATTATTGATTCCTATTCTTATGGATCCATTCTCAAGTTTAGAATGTTCTGCTATATCTGCTTTATCATTGGGATTAATATTTTCTGGTTCATGTAATCAAATTATTATTGAAGCTGTATTAGATCTATTATTAACACTTGGATCATCAAATAATCATGATGATGATCTTAATAAAAAAGATAAAGAAAAAAATGATACAATTGAAGATCAAGAAACTAATAATACTTTTTTAGATGATCCATTAAGTGTTCTTTATGGATTATGTTTAGGATTATTATTTCTTGGTAAACGTGAATCTTCTGAAGCAACTATTGAAGCATTATCAGCAATAAAACATTCTATTAGTTCCCATTGTAAACAAACAATTATTGGTTGTGCATATACTGGATCTGGTGATGTATTAAAAATACAAGAAATGCAAAGAATTCTTGTTGAAGAAACATTATCAAAAAATAATGAAAAAAAATTTGATGATGAAAATCAAAATGATGATGATGAAACCGATATTTCTTTACTTGTTAGTGTATTAAATATTGCATTAATAAGTTTAGGTGAAGATATTGGTACTGATATGTCTTTAAGAGCTCTTGATAATATTTTACAATATTCTTCTGTACATATTAGAAGAGCTGTACCTATTGGTATTGCTGCATTATCAATTGGTAATCCAAAGCCTACATTAATTGATACAATCTCTAAATTAACACATGATTCTGATCCTGATGTTGCTTTAAATGCCATATTTTCTCTTGGTTTATTATCTGCTGGAACTAATAATGCTAGAACTGCTAATTTATTAAGACAACTAGCTTCATATTATTGTAAAGATAAGCATGCATTATATGCTGTAAGAATTGCTCAAGGTTTCTTATATATGGGAAAAGGTTTAGTTACTGTTAATCCTATATATACTGATAAATTTTTATTTAATCCTATCAGTTTAATTTCTATTGTATCTACTTTACATTTATCTTTAAAATCAAGAACTATATTATTTGGTAATTATCATTATTTACTTTTAACAATTATACCGGCAATACTTCCAAGATCAGTTATTACTGTTAATTCTAATTTAGAACCTGTTCAAACTTTAGTTCGTGTTGGACAAATGGTTGATACTGTAGGTCAAGCTGGTAATCCTAGAAAAATTACTGGTTTTCAAACTCACAATACACCTGTATTGTTAGGATTTAATGAAAAAGCTGAAATTGCAACTGATGAATTCATTTCTATTTCTGATTTTATTGAAGATGTTATAATACTTGAAAAAAATCCACAATCCAATAATAGCTAAATATATTTTTAAATTATTTTATTAAACAAAATTGATTATAATTTAAATAAAAAAAAAAAAAAAAATGTATTAACATAGATAAATTATTTAAATAACTTAATCAAATAGATCTCTTTTAGTATTAACCTTATCACCTAATTTCTATTATTAAAATATCATATCTTTAATTCTTTTGTTTCTCTTTAACATCAATATCAAGTAAAACATTAAAACCATAAAACAAATGAATGTAATTCATTAAATTCTTTATTCCACCAAATATCATTATTATTGGTAATATCTTTGATGTAATTATCATTACATTATTATCAAGTAATGTTAATTTATTAATTGATTGATTATATATACAACCTCTACAATAAATTATCGTCCACAATAATTCATTACATGAATGTAATGTAAATAATACGAATTTATTTGAATAATATAATTTTAATATAGACCACATTTTTGATTCAATTGTTTTATGTGAATCTTTTCCAGAACTAATGCTGGAAATCATATAAATCCAATGACCAGAAACATCTCCTATTAAACAAAAAAGCATTATTAAATTGTATTCTTTATTTAATATAATACATAATATAATCATTATTATTGTACTACATCTATCAGTTATCATATCAAGCATTGCACCAAATTTTGTTTCTTGATTTAATAATCTTGCAAAAAAACCATCAAAAGCATCCAAAATTTGACTTATTAAATATGATATAATTGATAAGTAATAATATTTTTTGCTTATTAATATAGGTATTAATGCAAGTATAACTCTAACATAACCTAAAAAATTATAAATAAGAGTTTTATTAATGAAATAATGGTTAAAAAAACATAATATTAATAGAATTCTATTAACAGTAAATATTGAAATTACCTATTAAATTTGGAACATATAATAATATTTTACTTTTCTTTAAATTCATTTTTAAAATATTAATCACAATCTTATTTATTTAAATAAAGGTACCGACCCGCGCTTTCTAAACATAAGATCATCAGATTCATTGTTAAAAAAAAAAAAAAAGTAAAAAAAAAAAAAAAAAATAAATAGATTGAATATATGAAAAATTATCGATATATTCTAAATACTAAATCCATTAAAGATTGGATTATAGATCTCTTTGAATAATAAAATACTAATTAAATATTTAAAGTAATAACTTTATATAAAATATTTAATTATCATTTTATTATCAAGAATTTGAATTATATTTGAAATATAGAGGATTCTAAAAAAAAAATTTCTTTCTTATTATCAATTTAAATATTATAACAATCATATAATATACATTAAGATAATTGTTGATATATATATTCTTAATTCTTGTTGATATTAATGAATATTATTCATTAAATAATTGCTACTTTCAGCGGAGTGAATTTAAGAAGAAAAAACCCTTGAATTAATGTGAATTTCCCAATTCCCTGATTTCCCTAATACTTAACTTCAAAAAAAAAAAAAAAAAAAAAGAATCCCTATTAAAAAGCTCATAAAATTTGGAGCATTCCCAATATTTATTGATTTCGACAATTTAAATACTTAATTACATGAATATTAATACCCATTTTTTATTTAGGATTTCTCGATTAAATTTACGATTTCATATTTATAAGATGAAAAATGTAAACTTAGTAAAAATTCGTTTACTCATTTGTTAATAGGTTTAATACAAAATTCTTTCATTATTTGTCTAAACCTTGTTTTATTTGATTGAGAAACTGGAACCATTGTTATTTGCTGAATAAAATCTTTTATTACGTCGGATGTAGATATAGACTTTATAACGAACGGAAGTCTATTAACTTTTCCATTATGACTAAATATATCAAGTAATGTATTTTGATTATTATATTCAAAAAAATTACTTTCAAGTAGATTTTCAACAATTTTACGTATAGAATCAGCAATTGGTGAATCAAAAAACTTTTGAAGATTTGGATAATGATGATTATTAGCAAAATTACCATCTTTAATATTCATAGAATTAACAAATACATCCTTTTTGCCAATTAATGGGAAATGTAATGAAGGATACTCTGATGCAATATAACTAGATTGTATAAGTAATCTGATAGGTAATCTACAAAAAGTTGCTTCTAATAGATTACGAAAACGTTTTCTATCTAATAATTGTCTTATTAGAATTAATATATCAGATAATATAGAGATTAATTCAGAATCAGTATATGAATCTAATATTAGAATGAATATAGTAACAATTAACTCAACTCCCCAGAATGAATTAGTAAATAACTTTTCTAATATTTGCTTATTACCCTTTTTAATAAAATCACCAAATAGATATTTAATAGTTATAATAACCCAACGTTGATTATTAATTAATTTAAGAGGTACAAAATGTTCATCATCATTTATATAAAATTGGTCTTTAAGATTATTTGCATTATTTTGAGATTTATGTATATTTTTCTGATGAATTTCATTTTTTTCAATGAGATGATCATTAAATTCGTTAATATCAATGAGATGATTATCTGAGTTAAGATTAGAACTTGAACAGATATTGTCGCGATTATTATGATTATTAATAGAATTATAATCATTAATATTGCAACTAATATGATTATAATCATTACTATCATTAACACTAGAAATACCTGAAACTGAATTATCATTTATATTATCAATGTCCAATAAATTATTTATTAGAACTAAATTTTCAACGCTAGTATTTTTATTATTGCTATCAAAATGAGTTGGTTCTGTAGATAAAGTTACAATAGATGGGGTATTATTAGATTTTTGATTTATTTGTAAATGATTATAATTTAAATTTGTAAAAAGATTATCAAATCTTGTCATATCTTGTTTTTGATTTTTAATAGAATTTTTAATATCAAATTCATTACAATCAGAAACTAATTTTCTTTCTTGATAATTTTTTGCATTAGAATGTTGCATACCAATACCTATTAATAAAGTTATAATACATCTGGAAACAACATATTCAATAAAAAGATCTGGGTATAATTTAATGATTGAGTCAAATACTTGTAGTATATTGTTAATAGTATTGTTATCTCTATATCCAAGATTAGTTAAATTTTTTAAAAATAATAATAATGTTAGGCATACACCATCATGATATTCCAAACAACAACAATGATCATTTTGTTTATAATCTTTATCATTATTATGATTCATATATAAACAAAATGAGTTTAATTTATTAATACTATTTAATCCTGAATTCATTTTAAAATATTGTATATAATTATTTATATTTTGTTCTTCACTTTGTATATAATTTTCACCAATAAATGATGTTAATATACCCTTATTATTAATATTTCTAACTTCATAATTAAATCCATCATTATATATATTAAAATTTCTATTAATAAGCATGGATGCATCAATAGAATAATAACTTAAATATTTCATAATTGGATGAATAGTAAATAATTTGAATGAATTCATAAAAGATAATATAGGATCTAAATATTTTGATTTGTACTTAAGACTTATAAATGGCATTTTTATCATCATAACTGATAATGGTAATGTAATATTTGGTATAATATTACAAATACAAGTTAATAATTTTGAATCATTTGATGTATCATTATCATAATATAATAACAATTCGTTTTTTAATAAATTAAAAATATCAATATTACTTATACCAGATTTTGAATTATAAGAATTTAAACGATTTTGATTATATGATAATAATTTTGAAATAAAATTACGATCAAGATATATTTCTTTATCTGGATTTTTAATATAATTCATTTCAGATTTTAAATCTAACAAACATTTATATATTAAAGAAATACTTGGATGAAGACCTTTTTTTATAATAACACCATTACTATTAGTATTATTAGGAAATGCTTGAAATATGCTAAATGTTGTTGATGAATTACAATTACAATTAAACTTCATTTTATCAGAAGATTTCTCTCTAGATAAAAATAAATATTCATTATACCCAATAAATCTAAACAATCCAAGTAACAAAACATCATCATTAATATTAAGATTTATCTGAGGTAGTTGTAATATACATGATATAAGAGATGTATATGGATTAAATAATACAATTAACCAATTAGGAGATATAATAGATGAAAATCGAATGATTAATCTTATTTTAGAATAAAATTTCGTAATAAATATTTTAGTTATATAATTAGATGCTTCTTTATAAATATCTTGTAAATCTTCAATTTGTGTCTCAGTAAACAAGCGTTTACAATATTCCAAGATATTCATATGATCAAACTTATCTGCTCCAATTGTTAATAATATATAACTGAAAGGTCTTTGTTTAGATGGAAATATTGATGATATAAAAACTTCAAGTCCACAAAATAACAAATATAGTACTAGTAATATATTATAAGTTTGATGAACCTGAACATCAATTAATTCCTTATCTTTGCTATTTCTATTTTTTACCTTAAAATTCAGTATTTCTAATATATTATCAAATAAAACTAAATACTTATCTAAAATTAAACCAACATAATTCTTCCATTCTGATAACCTAGAATTTAATTTTTTATAATAGTCATTAACATTAATATGATTATCATTCCGTATGTTATTTGAATTATTATTATCATTAATCTTATTGTTGAAATTATCAAAATACTTATTAAATTCAAGGAAATGAGAAGTAGAAACTCCAAGTGAAGTTAAAAGTATTAAATAACTTTCCAATGTCATTGTAGGCATATTAACCATAAATTTTTCCATTGAAAATAATTTAGAAAATAGATCCAAGCATTTTGTAATAGTATAATTTAAGATTTCACTATCGAAAAAAATTTTATGTTGTGATAACTTTAATAAAGCTAATGCACCAACGTGATCTTGTTCAATAGCTAATGGAAAAAATTGATCATCTTGTTTTAATAACAATGACTTAAATATATATTTAAAACCTTTTAAATATATTAATTTTGATTTATTATTAAACCAAGTAGAATTTACACCGATTAATGTTACAAATGTACATAATAATTGTCTGAATAATCTTTCATAAATTTCACTGTTTTTATCAGATAAATCTGTTTTTGATAAATAAATATCCATAAAATCGTCCAATTCTTCAATTATATCAAATATCTTAAGTATTGTGGCATCAAATAGTAATCTAGTAAATTCAAAATAATCTTCTAAATTTTTAATCTGAAAATTAAAAGTATTGTTATTTAAACTTTCTTCATCATCCAAACTTAAAGCGTCACAAATGAGCTTTATTGATTTGTTAATATCATCTTGACTTTCATAAAGAACTTCTTTATCAGTCTTCAATAAAGGCTTAATTGAAAACGATGTAAACCCACGTTTTAAAATAGCACTAAAAGCATGTAATAGTGCTTCAAAAGTAACAATGAAGTTAACATTACGTTTGTCATCGTACAAATTAGTTTTTCTCATTTTAATAGAATTATTTCTATGATGATATATTAGATGATATCCGTTTAAATGCATAAATACGTCTTTCAAAAATAATTGAAATGTATATAATGGTACTAAATGCTTAATTTCTTCATCCTTAACAATAACATCTTTAGAAGCAGAATAATCTGGGAAAAATATCGTATTTCTTAAAGAATCTCTAATTGTCTCTCTTGTTTTTAAATGATCAGATCTTTTTTTAATAAGTAATAAAGACGTATAATCTGATCTATTGTCCATATTATACAATTCTTGAGGGTACTCCCCTAAATTTACGACAGACCAAACAAAATATCTTATTATATTAACCAAACCGATTTCCCCAATATCAGGTAGAACATATGATAATCTACTATTGTATCCAATCTTTTTAATAAAATTATTTAAAGGTTCATATTTTTTATCACATAACTTATCGAATAAAGACTGTAATTGGGGTAAACAAGAAGAAGATAATCTTAGTGAAAAACTGATACTCTCCCAAGCATTTATCGATAATAGAATACATTCTTTGGAACCAGCTAATATCATATATGTTAAACAACTTAACAAATGATATATATCATTGCGATATTTTTGTAAAAAATGAAGGTAATCACTATCCAATACATTAGATTCAAAGATATTACTTTTGTTAAAAGAAATTTTCTCAAATTTTTGAACTAATGCTTTAAAATAATGTAAATTTAAAGAATTATTATCAATTCCAATTAATTGCTGATCAAGGATACTAAAATTATAATTGATAGAATCATTACGAGTAGAATTTTTATTAAATAAATTCCGATTTTTCAAATAATAATTTATAATGTTATCAAACGGATTTGAACAGGAAAAAATCCCATTAGATATTGTAGATTGAAGATTTACTTGCATATCACTTAAAACATTATTAGATAAAGTTTGTTCACTTATTCCCATTGAAATTTCATTAAAGCCTCTAATATTTTGATCTTCCTTATCAAGAATATTTTTTAAGATTAACATAGGAGTTGAAAAGGACGTTCTATTGTTCTCAGTTATTTTTGATGCTTTTTCCAACGTCTCAAAAATAAGTTCTAGTATTCCAGAGTGACAAATATTAATCCATTCCTCATACAAAGGTAATAAATAAGCATCCAATTCTACGTTGTGAATATTGCAGTCAAGTGGTAAATTTATAATCTCAAATATAACTAATAAAGGAGCAATTAAATTCGAGAATACTTGAAAATAGTTCGATAATATTCTAAGCCAATTAACATCCTTGTGAGAAAAATTTGCCTCTTTATAAAAATATGGCTCGTTCAATGCAAAAAAACTGGAACTATTCAATGAATTTGAAATAAGTAGTGATGACAACAACATATTTCTAGATATTGATATTATTGGAATTGAATATTTATTAGCAATACTCAATTGATTTGAATAACTCCCAAAAAAATTCAAAATTATTTGTGTGATTTCATCACTTATTCTATCTCTCTGTATAGGCAATATCATTAATTCTACTGCCTTTGGAGAATTTGAAATAAAATAATCACCAGAAAACTTAAGTCTTTTAAAACTTATTTCTTGAGAAATAATAATCCATTTTAAATATAAATCAATAATCATAGGAGTAATGAAATCCGAAAAAATGAAATGAAATTCATTTTCACTCAAAATTTTAGAATAATCATCAAAGTAATTTTTTTGTACATAACGACCACAATAAAACTTTATCATGTTTTCCATTAAATTAAGTACTTTCGTTATTGTAGACAATATTACATCTTCAACAACGACTTTTTTACTTGGAGTCAATATTGTAGATCTCTCATTATTTAACATATAAATATTTGAAATACAGCTCAAATATCTAATATTCGATACAAAATTTCCAAGATCAAAACGATTGTTGAATGGATATGGCAATGATATATTATTATCAAATAAAGTTCTTTTAAAAGAGTCATTAATATCCAAATTAAATGTACCCACATATTCTTTAAATAAAATATTTGAGACATTATCTATTAAAGATATAATATTCCTGACATACTTCATAGAATTGTTCGATAATATTAGCAATAAACAAGTACATGTACTCATTAAATTTATTAAATCCTCATGATCTGACAATATCACTTGGATATATTGAGTTAAACTAATACTCAAATTTACCAAAGAGCACTCAAGCTTGTCATCAATTGCAAGTAATATTTGGTTGTGCTTTATTAATGATCTACATAAATTTTGAAATACAAACAATAATATCTCCACATTTTCTCTGCAGTTAGTTAAGTTATCATTTAAACGTGGTAATAAAGATGGAATTATATTGTATAAAAACAATATAGAATGTGGATTATTATATAATTTCAAAATAAATGACTCCGCTGGGTACTTTTCATTCCACTGAAATAATAAGTAATTCAAACCTTTGGAAGAGTAATTCTCTGCTAATTTTGACTTGAAAAATTTAACTTCCTCCAAATATTCCACCTCTCTAGCAGTTACATTCCTTTTCAATGATAATAATAATGTACTGTCTAATACTAGTGGCCAACTATTACCTTGAAATTTTTGATTATTCTTTTGCTTCTTGAAATTCTTCTTTTGCATTATAACTGCAGCCTTCTTTAATAACTCATATATATATAAGTAACATATACATTAATAAACATTTAATGAAGGTATATACATTTACATATGTATATATCAAAATTATATATTTCGTGATTATTAAGAATTCTATTTAAAACAATCGCAAATATTCACCATAAATACGGTTGAAACTAACTCTATGTAAAAAAATAACAATCAATTCGTACCCTTGTAAAACTCCTTAACTGTCTCTTTGTCCGATAAAAAAAATACATTAGCATCCCTTTTATATATTTTGCTGTCTTTAGGCAATTTTTCTATTTCATATAAAATTGTCTTCTTTAATTGTATATTGAAAGAGTCAGTACTCGAAGTACTTTGGCTTTTCATAGAAATATACGAAACATTAAACTCCAAATTTAATTTAAAAGAAAAAAAAAAAAAAAAAGAATGGAAAATCACTATTCCTATTGCTTTTTGATATAAAATTTTCATTAGTTCATATTTTTCTGTACTTAAGCGGGAATTTTCATTGTTTTTATCTTCGAGTGGGGTGTATCAAGGTAATTAAAAAAAAATGTATAAAACAGCGCCATTTTTTTCATGTATTTGAAATATTAATAGTTAACAAGTTCGTTCAAAATACTTCGAATTACTAATATTAATTACTTTAATTTTAAAAAATTGTTTTTTAAATTATACAAATTTGTATTCCTAACTAAAATCTTTTTAGTTTATATTTATATTTTGAGATTTAACTTAACATTAAAATCTGATCTTAATATAAATTTTCAAGTAAATATTTATTTAACTCTTCAATTACAACACTTTAAAATAAATTTTAAATAAAATTTAAATTTTATATGTTTTATTAAATTAATAAAGTGTTGTTTTTTACTTTTTTATTATATTTTATAAACATCAAATTAATAATTGCAAAAAAAATGTACTTGCATGCAGATGCATGCATTTAGTTGCAATATTAGTAATTTATATAAATCTTGTATTTAAAAACGAAATGATATTAAAATTTAATTAATTATTTTATTAATTATTTAAATTTTATTTTTTTATTTATTTGTTCTTTCTTTTTTTTTTTTTTAATAACTTTTTTATATTTTCAACAATAAAAGCAAAAACTATGCAACTTTCAAATTTTTTAATGTAATTAATAATTTAATAAAAGATTATATATAATATTAATAATTAAAAATTAAGATTTTCTATTTTTCTTTCATTATTCTGATTTTTAAGACTCATAGTTAGAGGAAAAGCGGCGTGTGTAATAATGATTTTTTATGTGTTTAAATATTTAAACAATCGACATTAGACGGTTAATTAAAATAAAGACTTAAATATATAAGACTAAAAGATTGATAAATATATGTTAAGAATTAATATTTTAAAATATATTAAGAGAAAATTATTTAGAGATATTAACTATAAATTTATTAGTAATTAATGATAAATATACACAATCTCATTAAATAATGAGATTAATCTTATTAATTACTCTAATACTATATATTTTTAACGAAATAACTAGTGAGTCAGCAGAATCACCACTTGGTTTAGAGTATATGGATGAAAGTATATTAAGATCTAGAGGAGTAAATGACATAAGTGAACATAATTATGATATTGAAGATCAAACAACCAATCTTAATCTACAAAGTATTAAATATTCCGAAAATTTAGATATTACTAACCCTGTTGATATTGATAGGATATTTTCAAATAATATAGAATTAAGTAATATCTTATCTAGTATTGAAAAAGATCATAAAGAAGTACAGAATAATAATGGAAGAAAATTCCATGATGATGATGATCTTAAAAAAACAGTTATATTTCAAATAGAAGAAAATAACAGATATGTAGATTCTGATATAGAAATTTTTGCAACATTAACATTACCATTTTCTACTTTTGAAGGACATAAAATAGATTATTTTATAATTTCAACTCCTCCTTCATATACCTTACCTAAATCAGAAAAATTATGTAAATGTGTTCATTATCATCAAGAATTTGCAAATGGAATACTAAAAAAAGTACCTATATCAATAAAGTGTATAACAGTATCAGCAAATGGTTCAATATATTTTGTAATACAGAAAATGGATGAAACACCTATGCCAGCACCTGGAAATTATAAGTTTCAATTAAAAGTAAGAACACCTATTGAAACACGTAAAGTTCAAAATGATCCGAAGAATTTCTGGTGGTTATCAAAAATTCGTTTTTCTTCAGGTCATTATATTACTAAAGTATATGAAAATACACGTTTATTATTAAAAGCTGAATGCCAATGGAGTCCTTGGAGACGTGAAACAGCTTGCAGTTCTACATGTAACAATGGTGTTGAAATATGGAGAAGAACATTATTATCAGGTAAAGATGAAGAATTATGTGGTGGTATTTATCAAAAGAGAGAATGTGGTGGTAATCCTTGTAATGTAAGTTGTCAATTAGGTCCATGGGAAGAACTTATATCATGTACAGTAAATTGTAATGCATCAGAAAATGGTGGTAAAAGAATTGAATATAGAAAAATATTATTGTTAAATTCTGGTAATGGACCAAATTGTGAAGAATTATATCCATGGGATGAAAAAAAAAAAGATGGGTTGGAATAAATCTCTTGGAATGGTTGTAAGATATAGCGATTGTCCATTAAAAATGAAAGAAGATTGTAATCATCATTTTGGATGCAGAGTTGAAAAAGAAAATTTAAGAACTATTGCTTCTGAATATCCATGGGGTTATTGTCCTTTTCCATGTGGTGGTTTTGGTAATATAACAAGTATTGTTCAAGTTGCAAATGGTATACCTAAATGGGTAGGTGAAAAATTATATCCAAATACATTCGAATATCCATGTGTTAGTAATAAAAAACCAATTATTGAATATAAACCATGTAATACAAATCCATGTGAAGATTGTATGGTTTATTTAGAAGAATCTTCACTTAACAAAACTACTAACATATGGATATTTTTTCACTTATTTCAAGAGGCTGATGAGATTAAATTAATTTTACCAGATGGATTTACATTTATAGAAAGTATTGACAATGAATTAATTAATAATATTACTAAAAGCAATAATAACAATTTAAATACAAATAAAGCTAATAATAATAATATGCATGTAAATAACGGTATTAATAATTCAAGTGGCAATTCTAAAAATAATAATAATAATAATATTAATGATAATAATAATAATAATGATCAATCAGTAATTAATAATATTAAAACTATTATTAGTATAAATAATAAGAAGTATCTTGAAGCTATTAAAAAAATATTTAATAAGAATCTTAATAACAATGAAAAACAATCAAATGAACAAAATACAAAAGACGCTATACCAAAAAATTATACTCACTGTCAAGTAACCGCAGCTTCTTTTGGTTCCATTAAATCATGTCAATTAAATAAAAAGAATGAAGAATCAAAGTTTTATAAAGAAGCATTAATTATATTAGATAGTACTGTTCAAGCAACAAGATCAATATTTAGTAAAAGATCTAAAAATGAAAAGCCTAATTGGTTACTCATGCCTTTACATATTGGTAATGCAGAAGGTCTCGTTTCATCTGATGGTAAACTAAATAAAGAACAATTTAAATTATATACACGTGGATCAAACTCACTTAAAGAGCCTGAAGAGTTAGTTTGTAATCTACAAACTAAAATGTTGCTTCCACAGCCATGTCATGTTGATCTAATTCCAAAAAATGCACGTGATTGCCTTCAATGTTCAAAGACTAATAATTATAATATAGAAGCTTATAGACAATTTACACCATCTAAAAATGGTGGTGCTTGTGTTATACCTTCTGATAAAAGGGTTGATGAAAGTCTTGTTAATGTTGAATGTATTAATGTATGTCCAAATGGAAAAAGATATATTATGGGTACTGAAAA
Source organism: Cryptosporidium baileyi (assembly GCA_001593455.1). Taxonomy (NCBI): domain Eukaryota; phylum Apicomplexa; class Conoidasida; order Eucoccidiorida; family Cryptosporidiidae; genus Cryptosporidium; species Cryptosporidium baileyi. Next base: position 16,360 of record JIBL01000092.1, read on the forward strand.
ATACATTAATAGAATTGGATTATAATTATTTAATAAAATATTATTTTAATTAATTCTGAATAAGACTTCTTGATTCTTCATCTTTTGCTAATTCTAAATCTTTATTCTCTTCTATCTTTGTATTTATACCACTTGTTGAATCCGATGTTGTTTCTGTATTTTGTATTGTAGAATTATCATCACGAACAACTTCTAATAAATACAATAAATTTTCTGCAACAAATGAACAAAAAATACCAATTAATATTGATATTGTAAAGATTATGAAAAAAAATGTTATCGCTTGAATAAATCCCAAATTCCATTTATTTAATAATATTACTATTGTAATAAAAAATATCAAATCTTTTAAAATATTTACATAATTACAAACCATACATATTTTTAATAAAAATATATTGTATGTAGATGTAGTAATTACTCCAATAAATCCTATTATTAATCCTAATACTGCCGATATATATAATAATATATATAATACTCCAATATCTTTAGTTAATGATTCTAATAATTTTGGAAATAATAACTTTATTATAAATGAATATTGACCTTGTGATGAGCTCAAACAAATTAATAGTAATATTATATTAAATATTAATAAACATCCACTCCAAAAACCTATTACACGATTTAATGCTACTTGAGTACTGCTAGTAAAACAACAACAATATTTAAAAATATCAAGTGCTCTTCCATTTGTCTTAATTATTATTTTGGACCAAGGTCTCGGAGGAAAAAAAGGTATATTTATCATCTTTATTTAATCCTATTCTAAATCAGTTCTTCATGAAAAATACCAAAATATAAAAATATATATATATATATAATATATATATATATATATATATATATATATATATATATT
>JIBL01000093.1:0-13655 GCA_001593455.1 Cryptosporidium baileyi
TAAACCTAAAAACCTAAAAAACCTAAAACCTAAAAACCCTAAACCTAAAAACCCTAAAACCCTAAACCTAAAAACCAAAAAAACCTAAAAACCTAAAAACCTAAAAAAACCTAAAAAACCTAAAAACCTAAAAAACCCTAAAACCTAAAAAACCCTAAAAAACCCTAAAAAAACCTAAAAACCCTAAAAACCTAAAAAACCCTAAAAACCCTAAAACCTAAAAACCCTAAAACCTGAAACCCTAAAAAAAACTGATAAACATAGAAATTTTAAAAGACCAATAATTAATTCTTTAAACATAAAAACTATTATAGTTGGATAATAAAACAAACATCATTTTTTGAAAAATCTGCGTATTCTGCCAAATAACTTCGTAAAGGGATTTCTGCGTTTTTTGTTTGAAGAAGTCAAATTTGCTTCACTTTTTGATTTTCTAGGTAAAGGTGGTCTTTCATCTTCTGAGCCAGCTCTGGTCAAATCAGCAAACGATGAATGATCTCTACCTTTAATCATACTTGCTCTAACATTATCATTTCTGTTAAGTCCAGATGATTGACCAAATCGGCTTTTAAATCTTGAATCATCAAACCGAGGGAGATTTTCATAAATTTCATCATCATATTCTGAACGTCCACTTTTTGAAGATTGTCCGCCAGAACCTTTAATAACGACATATTCAGTGTCTTCAACCGTGAAAAATTGTTGATTATTGAATGGCGGAAACCTTTGACTGCCACTTGAACGTCTTGAATCATATAAACGGTCTCCCAAATTACGAGAACCTCTTCTAATGGCAGAATATTCAACGGTTTCTAATGGGAGAGTTCTTGAACCACTAGTAGAAGCAGATGAAAACATTAAATCAGCATATATAATATCACTCGAAAGTTCTGGATGAGTTTGGGATTTACTAGAAGACGAACCTCTTTTAACAGCGGCATATTCAACCTCTTCCAGTGGTTTAGGTCGTGGTCTGCCATTAGAACTAGGTGGAAAGACTAAATCAATATATTCAACTTCACCTAAAGGCTCTGGATGAGTTTGCGGTTTATTTTTACGTCGGTCTTTATTAACAGTAGTATGTAAAGGTTCATCGGAAGGTGGTGAATTTGAAGTTCGTGGAAGTGGTGAAGGTTTTGAAGTTCGTGGAAGTGGTGAAGGTTTTGAAGTTCGTGGAAGTGGTGAAGGTTTTGAAGTTCGTGGAAGTGGTGAAGGTTTTGAAGTTCGTGGAAGTGGTGAAGGTTTTGAAGATCGTGGAGGTGGTGAAGGTCGTCGAGGCTGTGAAGTTCGTGGTCTAGCACCCAAAGAAGAATAATCTAAATCATCATAATTGTCTTCCGAGACTGGTGAAGAACTCCCATATTGACTAAAAGAAACTTGTATTAATTGAAACTTCTGTAATTTAGAAACAACCGCAAAAAGAATTACGAGAAAAATAAGATAAGAATTCATTAAGAGTTTCATGAAACATGAAAAGTGAAAATTAGAAAATACAACTGCAATTTAGCTGTACTTTTGTAACAAATTCAAAGTTTACATCTCTTATTTGAGACAATATGTAGAGGCCATACGTGAAGGCTATATCTGACGTATCTAGTTTGTCTAAATTTGACGTCTATTTATAATTTATAGAGGGGTCAAACATTTGTAATCTTCAAATTTCTTGATATATCCATATTATTTAATTATTTTAGATCTATTTATTTATTTATTTATTCATTTTTTTTCTTTTTTAATTAGTTATTTTAATTCTTTAAAAATTTTATAGTTAATCTATTTATTGTACATATTTTCAAATATTTTATTACTAATTCTTTTTTATTACAAAACAATTATTTTAAGATTTTATCTTAGCTACTCTAAAATTTTATATCTTATTATAAATAGTTAATTATCTAAATAACTTAAAATGTTTATACTGTTAGTTATAAACTCATATTTATTAATTTCATTTTTGAGGAGATATTTTAAAATTGAAAATAACATTTCAACTATATATTTATTATTTATTTTGATTAAAAAAAAAATCGTATTTTTTAATTATTTATAATCTATTATCATTAAATAATTAAAAATTACATTTAAAATCAAAAATTGTAAATTTAATGAAAATAATAATAAATATTTAAGTTAATACAATTTTAAATATTTAAAATGATTATTTAGTTTATTTATTTAAAAATTACTATCTTCAATTAAACATTAAAATAAAATTTATTATTGATGAAACATTAATTTTATTATGTAATAAACACCAATTAAATTTATTATTTAATAAACACCAATTAAATTTATTAAAATACATAAATAAAATTTTATATTAAAAAAACATATCGACATTTTTTTACACATTTAAATTAAATCATAAAAGTATATTTGGTACTCTTAACACATCTTTCTCCTTCTCTTTTTAATCTTGTAACAGCTTGATAATCTGTCTCTGTTATTAAATCTGATAATTCTCTGTATTTAATTCTATGTTCAAAACAAGTATTAAATCCAGATTTCATATTAGATAAATCTAATTCATGTAATTCCAAAACTTTTTTAGTTATTAAAGATTGTATATTACTATCATATAATATAGAAGTAACTATTAATTCAACATCATCATAATAACATTTTAATATTGCTAAAATTGTAAGAGCTAATAATATTTCCATTGCGTTAAATAATCTAGTTCCAAAAAATAATAACAAAGGATTAATATCTAAATCTATATCTTTGATTAAAGAAAGTTCCAATAATACTGCACAAAATTTACTGCCAAAATCTAAAGCATCTAAATTTAATTTTAATTTATAATTACTAGTTTTGCTTGAAATATTTTTTGGTTTTTCTTGAGTAGGTGATTCATTAATATATGATCTAAGTTGTTTCATATCATTTGAAAATTTTTCACTAGATAATGATGTTACTTTTTGAAAAAGTTCTTCATCACTTATAAATTGATAAAATACAAGTTGAAAATCATTAAGATCTACAATTGAGCATAAAATTAAGAATAACAAAAATATATTGAATAAATGGCTAGTATAATTTTCGAATATTAAAACTAATATTGAAAAACTTTTTATGATATTTCTACATTTTAAATGATACATGTTTGCAATAAAATAATCCATTTGTTGTATTAAATTTACTCCTTTATTTAGATAACAAGATAGTAATTTTGATTTATAAAATTTTGAATTTAAAATATAATCTTTAATTAAATAAGAACCATAATCTACTCTACCAGAAGCAACACCTCTATCAAAAAAAAATGCTAATTGAAGAATAATATTACCATATTCTTTTAAATGATTTTCATTTTTCCAATAATTTGAAGATAATAAATTTAATAATGAATAATATTTGCATTCGTATTCAAATAAAATAAGATAAGGTGTAAGATCTAAATAAACATAAGTTAGCCATCTAGATAATTTAGAATTTTTGACAGTATAATCTGTTAAACTGGCAGATTTTCTTAATCTTTTAGATTGAGAATCTCCATCTTCATTTTTTCTTTTAAGTTTAGATGATTCTGATGAACCTGACGAAGTGGATGGTTGATCAAGATCCTCTTGAGTATCTGTTCCAGTAACAGAAGAATTTTCATTTTCTAAATTTGAATTACTACCTAATTTTGGAATTTTATTGATATCTTTACAAAAAATTAAGCAATCTATTATTAAAAGTGTAATTATTAAATCCAAAAAAAGAAAATATGTTAAAAATTTATTTGTAACCATATTTATTTAAAAAAAAAAAAAAAAAAAAAAAAATTTTTTTAAAGAATGTTTTAAATTTAAAAGTATAAAAATCTAAATTTTCATGTGTGATTCTATTATCAATTTTTACACAAAAAATACGGATAAATTACGTATATTTAATATTAATAAATGAATAAAAATTATTAAATTAATTTAATAAATAATTAAAAAATTAAAAAATAAGAAAAAATAAAATAAAATAAAATAAAATAAAATTAATCTAAGATTATCAATAAAGATAATAAAAAATAAAAATATTAAACAGCCATCTCCATTTTAATTACGGGATGAGGATAGTAGCCAATAATTTCAATATCTTCCCATTTAAAATCTTCAATATGATCTATTTCTCTTTTAAATCTTAATTGAGGAAATGGTCTAGGAAGACGTTTTAATTGTTCTTTAAGTTGATCAAGATGATTTTCATAAATATGAGCATCACCAATAAAAATAATTAGTTCACCAGGCTTATAACCACAAACTTGTGCTAACATCATACATAACATTGCATAAGATGCAATATTAAATGGAGATCCTAAACCTAAATCACAACTTCTTTGATATAAAGTAGAACATAATCTATTTTCATTATCAACGTAATATTGAGATAAGACATGACATGGTGGTAATGCCATTTGAGATAATGCAGATGGATTCCAAGCTGTAAGTATATGCCTTCTTTCTTTAGGATTATTTTTTAATGATTCAATTAATTTAGATAATTGATCAACACCAACACCTTGATAATTATCATGCATTGTTTTATATTCTCCATTAAAATGACGCCATTGAAAACCATATATTGGTCCTAAATCATTTTCTTCTCTATGTCCTAAACCAATTTTTTCTAAATATTCTTTAGAACCATTTCCTGACCAAATATAAACTTTTTTTTCAATTAAATGATTACCATTTGTATCACCTTTAATAAACCACATTAATTCTTCAAATATTGCTCTAATAGCAACTTTTTTAGTTGTTAATAATGGAAATGATTCTCTTAAATCAAAACGCATCATTTGTCCAAATATTGAATATGTATTAATACCCGTTCTATTTTCTCTATATGATCCATTTTCTAAAACTCTTGAAATTAAATCTAAATATTGAAATTCTGAATGTTCTCTACCATATTTTATTGTTGGATTAGAATAAATTTCAACTTTTGGAAATTTATGTCTATTTTCTAATCTTCTATTACCAAATATTTCTTCTAATTTTTCTATTGTATTTTTAACGGGTATATTCATATTATGTTTTAATTTTTCTATTTCAAATAAATCTAATTTTTCATAAATCATAAAATCAAATGAAATATTATTATTACAAAATGTTTGTGAAATATAGATTGGTACAAAATTATCTGGTATTTTTGGAAAGAATGTATCATATTCTATATTTTCTAAAGCAATTCTTGTTAAATAAATTTTATTAACAATATTACTTTGTAAACTTTCTTTATAAATAGATTCACCACCACAAATAAATATTGATTCTATTGACTCATCATTTAAAACATTATTTATTGAATCTTGTAGATTTTTAAATATTGCAATATCATTATTATTTTCTTCAATTAAAGTATTAGAAATTATTATCATTTTTCTATTTTTTAATAATTTTCTATCTATTGAATCCCACGTTTTTCTACCCATAATAAGAGCATTTTTTTTATTTAAACAAGTTGTTTTACTTGTTATTTTTAAAAAATATTTTAAATCTTCATTAATAGACCAAGGTAATTTTCCGTTAATACCTATGCCATTTTTAATTATTGAAGCTGCTACAATTATAGATATTTCTTTTTTTTGAATAGGAGTAGAAGGCAATGTAGAAATAATAATATCTTGATTCATTTTCTTTCTTTTTTTTTTTTTCTTTCCTTCTTTTTCTTTTTTTCTTTCTGTTTTTTTTCTCTTTTCTTTTAATTTTTAAATTGAATTATAAAAATATTTTAATTTAACATAAATTTAAAAGATTAAATTTGATAATGGCGGTAACTTAGCACACATTTAATATTTTAAATAAGTAAATATTTAAATAAATTCAAATTAAATTATTTAATAAAAAATTATATTCACTATCAATAAATATAAATTATAATATTTAACATCAAACCTTAAATTCATTCACTCGATATATTGTATTTTTAAAACAAAAGAAAAAAAAAAAACAAAATAATTCTTAATTATTAACTTGTGATTTGGTACAATAAATTATTTATTTGAATTTAAATTACATATAGATTCATTTGAAACACTCCATGAAACAAATGTATACCAAATTACAACAATTGATGTAATAAAACCAGAAATAATTAGTATATAATCTATTATTAAAAGTGCTTTTTTTTCTTTTTTAAACATTGTCATATGAAAAGTTGCGGGAAGTATAATACTTATTGGCACACAAAATATACCTCCTACAAGATTAACAAAATTTCCAAGTGAATCAATCATAAAATATCCAAATACACAACATAATATACTAATTAAAATTGTTATTAATGATGGTGCAGCTTTAACAAGATAATATGAATAGTTTTTATCAGAACGTTTAACAGTAAATGAAATAGAACCACTTGGTTGACGTAATAATATTTTTGAACCAAATTTAGAACCATTAGATTTAGAACTAACATCTGTAAATGGTGAATTATTAGGTAGAATAATTAAAGAATTGTTCATTTTATTTGATATCTGACTACTTAATTGTCTTACTTGATTTTCTGGAACAATAAATTCTAAAACTTTATCTTTTTTATATTTTTTCCAAAAACTATCAATATATTTTGTAAAAATTTCTTTAACAGGAAATAACATTAATGGAAATGATAAAAGAATTGAAAGTGCAAAAAAAAGTTGTCCTACCATTGAACCAGGAGACATTGGAAGATTAAGTGTAATAGTAGAAAATATATTATCACCATATGCAAATGCTGATACAAATGTAAAAGATATTATTGTAAGAAATAAAAAAGATGTTGCAGATAAATAAACCCATTTAAATCTTTTTCTTGCATCATTTTCAGCAATAGAAACATAATAAGAAAGTACAACAGGGCCAGAAACCCATAAAAAGGCTGCAGTACCAATAAAACCTGCAATAGATTGAGGATTAGTAAAATAAGACATATTATATACAGTATTATTAGCAATATTATAAGACAATTCCATAGATACATAAACAAAAACTATTATAAGTCCTATACATAATGCTATATTTGCCATTATTACAACAGGTCCTAAAGATTGTATTCTACCAAAACAAGATAATGGAATATATATTATTAATTGAATAAATGTAATAAATGCTGTACCATATTCCATATAATATGGATCACAATTTTTAATACCAGAAATAACATTTTGAATAGCTTTTGTAACAAATGTAACAAATACTGTACAAAATGAAATTTCTGTAAATAATAATGAAATATCTGCTAATATTCTTCCTGTAAAACCCATAGCTGTTGTTGCAATCCCAGAATATGTATCGTTAACAATATCTGCACATTGAAATAAAAGTAATGTACATATAACATTGAAAATCCAATATATAAATAATAAAATAATGCTAGTAACATAACCTGAATTAACTATTGCATTAGGTGCAAATAAAACTCCTGTTCCTACAGTTGCTTTTACAACAGTTACAAAACCTATTAACATTTGAATCCAAATTGATGATTCTTTTAATGGCATTATTATAACTCCTGCAGGAAGAGTAATTGACATAGATTTTTTACCATCATTTATATCATTAACTTCAAGATCATCATCTTTTGAAAGTTTATTATTTAATTCTTTATCCATAATTTAATTATATAAATATTTATCTTTTTATTTAATTCTTAAACTTTATAATAATCGCAATTTTCTTTTTTTTTAATTATAAATTCTGTAATTTAAAAATTATAATTTTCATAGCGGGAAAAAGAAATTTATGATATATTTAATAGAAATTTAAAAATACAATATCTTAAATTAAAAAAATAAAATAAAAGAAAATATATATATTAACTCTAAATAATGAAAATTTAATCCATTATATTTATAATTCGATCACAATATTTAAGAATACATGGACTATGTGATATAATTATTACACAAATATCTCTGAAATATTTTTTTATTAAATCTTCAATAGGAATTAATTTATTATTTATATCAGATATTTTTGAATTAATTATGTATTCTTTATCCATTGATATTGAAATTGGTTCATCTAAAATAATAACTTTATAATTATTTTTATTTAATAATAATCTTGTAAAATTTAAATATTTAAGTTGAAATTCAGTAAATATAGAATTATTATTCGAATCTATTAAAAATATTGAATCTATATTATTATGATCAAAAATATTATTAATTACATGTATAATTCCAGATAATTTTAATGCATGGAAAATTTCATTATCATTATGTATAGAATATGGATCTAAATATTTTTTAAGTGACCAATTTTTAAATTTAATTTGTATTTGAGGAATAATTCCAAATATTTGACTTTTATATTCATTAGGTATATCATTAATATCTATTCCATTAAATAATATTCTTCCTTTAGATGGTTTAATTATTCCTAATATTGCTTTAATTAAAGTTGTTTTACCACTACCTGTTCTTCCTATTATACCTATATGTTCTTTATTTTTAATTTCAAGATTAAAATTTTTAATAGGAGTATAAAAACATTCTTTCTTTTTATTAGAATAATTAGAAATTAAATAACTTAATTCAACATTTTCAAAAATAATATTAGATTCAATATTTTGCATTTTATCAATTATTTTATTATCTAATAAATTCTTTTTTGTTGAAATTTGTGAATATTCTTGAAATCTTTCTATTGAACACATATCTTTTTCTAAACCAGCAAATTTAACAAAAATTAAACTTAATGTATCAGTAAATGTAACAAAGTAATATAATATATATCCTAATTTAAATTCAATATTATTATTATTATTGTATTTATTATTAAAAATCATTATAATAGCAAAAATACAATAAAAAAATATTGCTAATGGTCCAGATAATAATTGTATTCTTAATGAACACCATTGTATAAATGAAAATTGAATATATTTTGCATTTATTATTTTCTCAAATATTTCATTAAATTTTTCTATATAAATATTTTCATTATTAAAATTCATAATAATATCATGACCATTTTGAACTTCAGAAAAAATATTTATTAATAATGAATTTTTATTTAAAATATATTTTTGAATACATTTATAATTAATAAGTAATATAAATCCAAATTTTTTAATTATATAATATATATGAAATATTATAATTGGTGATAAAAGTGGATTTATAAATAAAATTATTATCATTTGTAGAATTGGTTCAAGTAACCTAATAATTATACCAACCATTTTTCTAATTAATATATCATCCAAAATTAATAAATCTAAATTAAAATGACTTAATACTTTGGATATAGGTGTAAATGAATAAAAAGATAAAGGTGCATTAATTATAGAAATTAAATAATTTTTGTGAATAATTCTTGATGTTTTAATTGACATTGTAACTTCTGATATAAATGTAAAACATTCAATAATTAATTTTATAATAAACAATAATGTAAAATATAAAATAAAATTTTTTGATAAAATTTTACTTTTAAAATTTTTTGATTTATCTATTAATACATTAGATATAAATTCTGTTGCATATAAATCCAATAATTTACTAATTAATATTTTAATTATACAAGATACAATAAATATTATAAAAAAATAAATACCAATATATTTAATATAAAATATATATGTTTCAATAGATATATTATTATTTAATATATTATTATTATTATTATTATTATTAATATTATTATTATTATTATTTACATGCATATTATTATTAATACCGTTATTTACATGCATATTATTATTATTTAAAATATTTGCATTAAAATCTTTAACAATAATACATTCTTCCATTTTTTTAATTTTATTATTTAAAATATTCAATTTTTCATTATTCAAATAAAATAAATAATTATTTAAATAATCATTATAAATTATATTGCCATCATTCATAATTATTATACGAACAGATATATTTATTTCATAATTATTATTACATATCAAATATGGAATTATGTGAGAATTACATGTTAATATATTAAATGATCCATATAATAAATTTTTATCTGCAAATAAATTCTTAAATATTTCTCTTGAAATATCAATATTTAAATTTGAAAAAATATTATCTAATATTAATAGTGTTTTTTCTGATTTAAAATTATTTGATTTATAACATTCCAATAAATAAAGACATCTTGCAAGACAAATTCTTGATTTTTGACCATTACTTAATGTATTATCACATTCATCAACTACTCTCATATCTTTTTCTATCCATTCATTAAAATCAGTATCTAATGAACATGCTTTTATTATCATATTATATCTTAATTCATTATATTCTTGTCCGAATAAAATTATTGATCTAATTGTACCTTTTGGAATCCAAATATTTTGTGGTGTATAACAAATTTTTAAATTATTACAATATTTTATAATATTATCAAATTCATTATTAATTGATTTCATATTACCTAATATACAATTAATTAATGAAGATTTACCTGAACCTGATTCACCTGTTATTATACATAATTCATTATTATATAATTTAAAATCCGAAATATTTAATAAAAATTGTTTTTTATTAATATTATTTATATTAATTAAATAACTTTCTTCTGATTCATAATCATTTTTTGTATGATCCCATATATAAGTTGATTTTTTTATTTCAATAAATGTTTTATTATTATTAATTTGCATATTATTATTATTATTATTATTATTATTATTATTATTATTATTATTATTTTGATTCATATAAAAATAATATTTATTATTATTTACTAAAAATGTTTTAAATCTAATAAATGATATTAATCCTTCTGTAATATTTGAAACAATATTTTTAGTTGGTGTTATAATTATATTTAATGCATGTAAAGTAGCTATACCAGATTTAATTGTTATATTATTGTTTGATTGTATTTGATAAAAAATATATGTACAAAATAATATATAATGTGCAAAACTATGTGCATTATATTCCAAAAATGTGCCAGAAATTAAAAATAAAAAACGAATTAAATTAGAATTTAATTCTTTATCTCTATAATACATTAAATCTTGATATATAATATCTTCCCAAAATAATTGACGAATAGTAATTAAATTAGAAAAATATTCATGACATTTATCTATACGAATATCTCTTAAATTCATAAATAATCTTTTTTTTAAAGAACCAATTAATTGTAAAATTAAAGATAAAATCCATATTATTAAATAAATTGTTAATGTAAAATTTGTTGAAATTCCTATTTCATTATAAAGTAATATCCAAACACCTAATATACGAAATGGATATGTAATTAATTCGATTATTGATAAAATAAATGTTTCAATAACATTAAAATCACCAAATGTTAAATTATAAATATTAGGAAAATTTCTTGAATTCCTATTTAATTCATTATTTTTCATTATTTTTTGAAATATAAGTTTTGTTATATTTGATTGAATATTTAAAGATAATTTTGATATTAAAAAATTACTATGTGTATCTAATATAATTTTTAAAATATGTATAAATATCAATTTTATTCCAAAATAAATTAATTCCCATGAATATTTACATTTGATAAATAATTTAAAATTATAACTTAATTTTATTATAAAAAATATATTTAATATTTTTATAATCAAACATTTAATAAAATCTTTCCAATATTTTTTAATTAATTTTCTTTCAAATAAAAATTTGAATTTATTATTATTATTATGTAAATCAAAATTATATTCATCATTTAATAATCTATATTCATTATTATTATTTAAAAAATATGGTATTTTTGTTGATGTAATATTATCTTCAATTTCTCCATTACATTTTAAATATTCATTTATCCATGAAAATGATAAATAATTGTATTTTTCCCATATTTCTAATTTCATAATAATATAAAAATTTGATTTTAAATATATAAATATATTTATTTATATATTTATTTATATTTATATATAATATACATTTATTTATATATCTTATTTATTTATTACAAGTTACTTTTTAATTATATTTAAAGGCAAAAATTACTATTAATAAAATTTGGCGGTAAAAAATTTTTGATTTTTATAAAAATTTTATATTAATATATAAATAAAATTTTCTATTTGTTAAAAAAAAAAAAGAAAATAATATAAAATTACGAATTATAATTTATAACTTATATATTTATTGTAGAATTGTAATGTGGACCATTTGCAAATAAATCAATATGATAAACTATATAAAGTATATTAGATTGATTATCTTCATTTTCATAATAAAATTGTTCTCCATAACATTCATTTCTATGATTTAAAGAACGAATAACTGTTATTGGAACTTTAAATGAATTAGATAATGCTACTAATTCAACTTCTCCTCCCCATTCATTAGTATTTCTAATATTATGACAATATTCATCAAATGATAAATTAGAATTCTCTATAGATGCCAATACAAAAGGTTCCATTGTTTCTTTATTTTTTTCAATATAATCAACGGCAATATTTCTAAGTTCTTTAATTGAATATTGACCTATATTTTTTAATTCTAATTGATGTTTAATAGAACTAAAAATTAAAAAAAAAAAATTTAATAACAATAAGTAATTGATAATTTGATGAATTACTTACCCAAATAAACAATTACCATCAGGACTAATATTATGAATTTTTAAATTTAATTCTTTTAATTTTCTATTGATTACATTTAATTCAATTTCACTTCTTTTATCAGCTAAAAATAATCATTAAAATATCAATCATATTAATTTAAGCATTATTAAATTTGAAAATTTTAAATATATTAATAACTTACAATTAAGATTACATTGTTCAATTATTTTAGATTGTTTTATTTCTAATTCTCTTTGTTTTTTTCTTCTTCTTTTTTCATTTTTTGAAATTTTAAAATTAGCATTTGAATATAAAGAAAATGATTCATCATTAATATTTTGTATTTCATTATTAATATTTAAATCATTAGTTTTTATAGATTCAATATTTATATTAGAATCTTCATTATTATTATTAATTTTATTTAAATTAATTAATTCTAATTTATGTGATAAAATTAATTCTTCAAGTTTAGAGTTGTACTCTTTATCAAGTTCTTTTTTAGATCCTTTCTTTGTACAATTAAGAAGAGCTTTTTTCCATTCATCTTTTAAAGCTTTTATTTCTTGATTTTGTCTTTTTAATATTTTTCTTCTACTTGGAACTTGTTCACTTAATTCAGAATCAGAATTCATCTTTAATACATAAATTTAATCATTAAATATATTATAAAATTATAACAAAAATAATAAATTTTAAATCAAGAGAATAATATATAGTATTTTTTAATATTATATATATTATTATATGTAATATATATATATAAAATTAGATAAATTTAAAAAAAAAAAAAAAAAAAAGTAAATATTGATTATATAATGTAATAAATTTGTACAAGATTAAAATTATTTTGACATCAATCTTGTATATTTTAAGGCGGGTTTATATTTTACAACCCTCAACATGGCTTGTAATATTTTTCATTTCAACAACTTCCTTTTTTTTTTTTTCTACTATACTAAAAAAAAAAAAAAAAGAAAAGAAATCATTAGAAATTATTTTTATAAGATTTATCATGTTAATTATTACATATATTTAGTATTAATTTAAAAAAAATTAAATTATTTTATTATTATAATTATTAATTTATATAAATATATATATATATATGTATATATATATATATGCATATATATATATATATATATATATATATATATATATATATATATAATATATTA
>JIBL01000101.1:0-64020 GCA_001593455.1 Cryptosporidium baileyi
TTTTTTTTTTTTTTTTTTTTTTTTTTTTTTTTTTTTTTTTTTTTTTTTTTTTTTTTTTTTTTTTTTTTTTTTTTTTTTTTTTTTTTTTTTTTTTTTTTTTTTTTTTTTTTTTTTTTTTTTTTTTTTTTTTTTTTTTTTTTTTTTTTAACAATACCGGTATTATGTATATTATATTTTAAATAATATTTTAATAATAATAAAAAATAAAAAAAATAAATTTATTAGAAATAAACTACTCACATGAATTTAATTAAAATATTATTTTTAAATATATAAAATTTTAGAGATATCTTTTTTAATTAAAATCATGTTATTATAAGCTAAATATTCATTCATAAAAAATGTATTATATTTGGAAATTACTAAAAATATATTTAATTTCATTAACAATTTTTAAATATTATATTTTTAATAAAAATTTAAATATTAAAGAAATATCATTTATAAAAATTTATAATCCAATTAATTCAATTGGAATAAAAAAAATAATAGATGATAAAGAATTTATTAAATCTAAAATAGATAATGCAAATTATCGTTTTATAAAACTTGATAATGATTTAAAAGTATATATAGTTAGTAAAGAAGATATTTCTCATTCAGAAGTTGCAATTTCTGTTGGAGTTGGATTTTTACATGATCCAATTGAAATTAATGGACTTTCAAATTTACTTCAACATACTTTATTATTATCTTCTAAAGAATATCCAAATATTAATGAATTTTATAATTTTATTCAATTATTAAATGGAAAAATATATCTTGATCTTCATCCAAAATCAACAATTTATTCTTTTACTATTGGAAGTGAATATTTAAGTGAAAGTCTTTTTAGATTTAGTAGTTATTTCAGAAATCCTATTCTTAATAAAGAAACTATTAATAAAGCATTAATGACTATTTTTGATCTAATAGATAAAGTTAAAAATAATGAAAAATGGGTTAAAAGAGAAATAGAAAGGGAAGCTTGTGGGTTAAATACTAGTTTTAATCGTTGTATTTATGGTAATAAAAATACATTCTTAAATAATCCAAATTTAAAACAAGGTGAAATATATGATAAAATATTGGAATATTTTAACAATTACTATAGTCCTAAAATAATGACTTTATCAGTAGTTGGTAGAGAATCTTTAGATAAATTACAAAAATATATTATAAGGAATTTTAGATCAATTAAAAGTCATAATATTGATTCAATTCCAATAGAAGATGATAATTATAAATTTATAATTAATCCTTTTATTCAATTATCTAAAAAAATTGTTATTATTAAAAATTTTAATGAAAATAAAATAAATACATTTACTTTAAGATTTCCGATAGAATTTCAAACAATTTATTGGGATAAAATTCCAACAATATATATTAAATATTTATTAGATAATAATTTTAAAGGTATATTAAGAAAATATTTAAAAAAAATTAATATATTAAATCCTATTAAAGTTTTAACAATTTCATTTGAAAATTTTTCAACACTTGATATTATAATAGAATTAAATAATAATCAATTATTATATTCATGGGATATTATTAAAGCAATTATTTCTACAATGAAATTTATTATTGAAGAACCAGTAAAAGAAAAATTACTTATTGAAATAAAAAAAACTACTGATTTAATTTTTAATTATAGAGAATCAGATTTTACAAAAGATCTTGCTTATAATATTGTTTATAAATCACAAAAATATAAAGTTAAACCACAAGAAATAATATATGCAGGAGAAATTATTAAAATTGTTGATTTAAAATTTATTCAATCATTTTTAAAATCAATTGATATTGAAAATGTTGTTATATTTTTTTCTACTCCAAATATATTATTAAAAAAAACTGATAATTCATCTAATTCTAATATATCTTTAAATAATAATCAAATTAATAAAAAAGAAGATTTTAAATATTGTAAAAATAATTATCAAATTTTTTTATGGATTTATAATTATATAAAAAATTATATAATTAAAATTATTTCTTTTATATTTAAAAAAAATTCTATAATTGAAAATATTGATAATAAAAATAATAATAATAATAATGTGGATAATAATAATATTAATAATAATATGCATGTAAATAACGGTATTTAATAATAATAATAATAATAATAATAATAATAATAATAATATGCATGTAAATAATAATTTAAATGAAATCAATCAATATAATAAATTTATTGAATGTAATCAATTATTAAAATCTAAATATTTTTCTTCAGAATATTGTATAAATAAATTACCATCCGAATTTTTTATATCTATTAAAAATTCTAATTCTAAAAATATTAAAAATACTTATTTATTGGATTTAGTAACACTTAATCCTTATATTCCAATTGATTTATCAATAAAAATTACACAAGATAAAAATCATATTATTCCAAAACCATTAATATTATCAATTAAAAAATATTTAGAAAAAAATATTTCAAATAAAAATGATAAATTTGAATATTTTTCTAATATTATTTATTTTTATTATAAAAATGATATTATACAAAATATTCCTGAAGCATCTTTAATGATAAGAATACAAACACCATTAATTAATTCTAATAATAATAATAATGATAATATTCCACAAGTATTAAAAATTATACCTAGATTAATTGTTTCTATTGAATTACTTTGTTCAATATTATTAATTTCTTTAGAAGATGATATTCTTAATTTTAAAATGACAAAAAATGAAATAAAAATTATTAATTTTAATGATTATTTTTATAATAGTTTACCAAATGGATTTGAAATTATATTAAAAGGATTTTATGATGTAATATCAACTTTTTTATTAAAATTTGCAAATCATTTAAGTCAACCTAATAAATATTTAACATATTCTCATTTTAATCAAGCATATTTAAATATTTATAATTTATTAAATAATAATATTTATAATTCATCATCTATAATCAAATCATTAACATTAATGAGATCTTTTACAGAAATACAACCTTTATCACAATATGATAGACTTAATGAACTTAAAAATATTAAATTTGAAGATATTATAGAATTAAGTAAATTTTTATCTATTAAAGGTCAAATTGAAGGTTTATTTATGAATAATATTACACCTTTAGAAGCAGGAAATATAATTAATGAATTTCTTACAACATTAGGTAGAAATAAAATAAATAGTGGAAAAATTACATTAAAAATTCAAGATAATAAAGTATTTATTGATAATTATTATTTATTAAAAAAAAAATTTAGAAAAGAATCTAAAAATTATAATATTTCAAATATGTTAGTACCATTATCAACAATAAAAAATGATTATTTTAATTTTTATTATGTATTAGATTTAACAACATTACCAAATAAACTTTGGAAAACTTATAAATTTGAATATTCTAATGAAAATGAAAATAAATCAATAGTATCATTATCTATTGCAATTGGTACAAAAACACCTTTTACTATGGCATTAGCAACTTTAACTAATATAATTTTTTCTGATTTAATATCCGAATTTTTAAGAAAATTATCAATAGAAGATGAAAATACTGCTGTTTTTTCACCAACACATTATTCATCATTATTATTTATAATAATACAAATTAATTCACATTCAAAAGATATTATATATTTAACAGAACTTTTATTATTATTTTTGGATGATATATTTCAAAATTCATTTATTATAGATAAAAATCATTTTTATAAAATAAAAAGAAATTGTATTATTAAATTTAAAAAACTTCCTAATAATATTGAATTATTTTCTGAATTATTTTTTACTTTTATAGAAGGCAGTGATTATCCATATCAATGGATTGATAAAATAATTCATTCTTTAGAAATACTTTCTTTTGAAAAATTTATAAAATTTTTTAGAACATTAAATAAAGCTCCTCAAAATATAGTTGCAATACAATCTAAAATATCTAATAAATCATATAGAATTGATAGATATATTCCTAGAAGTTTTACATTACTTAATAGTACAAGAGATTTAATAAATCAAGATAATATATATATTTATAAATTACCAATAAATATTTCAAGAAATATATTTCAAAATGAAGATTTTGAATATTAATCATTTAAATTAAATATAATAAATTATTAAAATAAATAAATTATAATATATTCTTTATATAAATGAAAAAGAAAAAAAAGTTTAATAATGTTAATAATAATAATAATAATAATAATAATAGAAAGAAGAATAAGAATAATAAATAAAAATAAAATAAAATAAAATAAAAATAAATAAATAAATAAATAAATAAAAAGAAAAAAATATAAAATATAAATTAAATAAAGATCAATAATTTAATGTATTGCACTTTTCCACATTAAATCTGGATCTTCATTATTCAATTTTTCATTTTGATTATGATCTTTTTTAATTTGTTTTTTATTTTTATTAATATTATTAATATGATTATCACAATTTCTAGCAAGATGTTTTACTGATCCACAAATATTACAAGATCCACCTTTTGGATAAATAGATCCATGTTGATTTTCAGGACAATAAGCAACGATATGACCAGATTTTCCACATTTAAAACAACTAGCAAAAGGTAAATTGGAATTATCAATTCTAGGTTTTTTACAATCTTTTAATGTATGACCTTGTTCACCACATAAAAAGCATTTGTAAATATCTTTTGAATTATTATGAATATTATTTTCATTTGAATCACAAGGTTTATAATATCTACAATCAATCATTTGATGTCCTTTTTTTCTACAACAAAGACACACAATATTAGAATTTTTTCTTACAGAAATACTAGAATTCATACTTTTAAGTTTCATTTCTCTACGAATAGTTTTAATACTTTTTTGAATTTGTCCACCAATTTCTATTTCACCTCGAAGACCTTTTCTTAATTTACTTAATCTCATAATTATTCTTCGTTTTTTAGATTTAGAAAGTTGTTCAGATTCAAGTTGAAGTTTTTTTTCTAAATTATCTATACTTTTTTGAATATCTTCATTAGACCAACAACCTTGTTTAATTTTTTTAATTTTTTTTGATTTATTTTTTTTATTAGAATTTGTATTATTAGAATTTGTATTATTAGAATTTATATTATTATTAGAATTTATATTATTATTAGGATTAGTATTATCACTAGAATTTAAATTTTGTTTAGATTCATTTATTGATATATTTGATTCAAAATTAGATGAATGATCTAAATTAATATCTTCATGATGATTTATATTATTTTCCATTAGTTTTTTAATTTTTTTTTCAATTTTAATTTTTGATTTCTTTTTCTTATCTTTATTCAACATTTATATTAAATAAAAATAATAAATTAAATAATTTAAAAATATTATAATTAATTAATTAAAATTATATATATTTAATAATTTTTACTTAAAAATTTCTAGATTTGAATTAATATTATAAAAAAGAAAAAAAAAAAAATGCGAAAATCTAATAACAATATATACCGGTAATAGAAAAAATACCGGTAAATATATCCGTCTCATATTGTCTCGTAAGGGAGATAATAAAATTTTGCAATATTATTAAAAAGGTTGAATAAACCTTTAGATTGTCAGAATTTGACACGACTTGTATAAAAATAATTATTTTTAAAAATATTTGATAAATATATATAACTATTTCTTATCATGTCTGTAAGTTGAATATTTGAATAATATAAGTATTAATTGATTAATTTAATAACTTCTTTTTTTTTTTTTTTTGTTTTTAGAAAAATAAAGCAAGTAAAGTAATTAAGAATCAAATTGAATGTAAATTAGATGCGAATTTAGACAATGCATCTAGTGATGATTCTGATGTATCAAGTTTTTCAATGGTTAAAAAAGCAGGAGAAAAAATGAATCTTACTAAGAATAAAAATGTGAAAAGTAAAATGAATTCTTTAAATAAGTCTAATACTAAGAATAAGCAATTACAAGAATCTTCAACTGATTCATCTTCAGGAACTTCTGATTCAGATAATAATTCTACAAAGAAGTCTAAAAATTCTAAGAGTATTATTGTAACTTCATTAGATTCAAGTGATTCATCTTCATCAGAATCTGAAGTAGATAAGAAAAAGAATTCAATAAAAAATAATGTTTTGAATAAGTTATCATCATCAGATTCAGATTCAGAATCTGATACAAAAAATAAGAAAAAAACACCAAAAAAGAAGAATGTTACAAATAAATCATTATCATCTTCAGATTCTTCATCTGAATCATCATCAGATTCAGAATCAGAATTAAAGAATAAGAAAAAAACACCAATGAAAAAGAATATTTCAAATAAATCATCATCATCATCATCATCATCATCATCATCATCATCATCATCATCATCAGATTCATCATCATCATCATCAGATTCATCATCATCAGATTCATCATCAGAATCAGAATCGGAATCAAAATTGAAGAATACAAAGAATGGACCTATGAAGAAGAATATTTCAAATAAATCATCTTCTTCAGATTCTTCATCATCAGATTCTTCATCAGAATCAGAATCAGAATCAGAATCAGAATCAGAATTAAAGAATAAAAAGAATGAACCAATGAAGAAGAATATTTCAAATAAATCATCTTCTTCTGATTCATCATCAGATTCAGAATTAGAATCAAAATTGAAGAATAAAAAGAATGAACCTATGAAGAAGAATATTTCAAATAAATCATCTTCTTCATCAGATTCAACTTCTTCTGATTCATCATCAGAATCAGAATTAGAATCAAAAGTGAAAAATACAAAGAATGGACCTATGAAGAAGAATATTTCAAATAAATTATCTTCTTCATCAAATTCATCTTCTTCTGATTCATCATCAAATTCAGAATCAGAAATGAAGGATACAAAGAAAACACCAATGAAAAAGAATGTTACAAATAAATTATCTTCTTCATCAGATTCATCTTCTTCTGATTCATCATCAAATTCAGAATCAGAAATGAAAGATACAAAGAAAACATCAGTGAAGAACAATGTTTCAAATAAATCATCTTTATCAGATTCATCTTCTTCTGATTCATCATCAAATTCAGAATCAGAAATGAAAGATACAAAGAATGGACCTATGAAGAAGAATGTTACAAATAAATCATCTTCTTCTGATTCATCTTCTTCTGATTCATCTTCTTCTGATTCATCTTCTTCTGATTCATCTTCTTCTGATTCATCTTCTTCTGATTCATCTTCTTCTGATTCATCTTCTTCTGATTCATCATCAGATTCAGAATCAGAATTAAAGAATAAGAAGAAAACACCAATGAAAAAGAATATTTCAAATAAATCATCTTCTTCATCAGATTCATCTTCTTCTGATTCATCATCAGATTCAGAATCAGAAATGAAGGATACAAAGAAAACACCAATGAAAAAGAATGTTACAAATAAATCATCTTCTTCAACAGATTCATCTTCTTCTGATTCTTCAGATTCTGAAGAAACAAATAATAATGTTAATAAAAAAACAATTACAATTCCATCAGATTCATCATCATCAGATTCTTCATCTGAATCAGAAGTTGAGACTAATAAAGGTAAAAGAAAGGCAGGGAATGAATTAAATGATTCTAAAATTAATAAACAATCAAAAAATGAAAATATGAAACGTCCTAATCAAGATAATGATGATTACCAACCAAGGAAAAGACAGAATACAAATAATAAGGATAAAAGAGAGGTATATTGTGGTAATCTTCCATATTCATGTACAGAAGAAGAAGTTAGATCTTTATTTGATGAATGTGGAACTATAGAGAGAGTTTCTGTACTTTCAGATAAGGGTTGTGCATTTATTACATTTGAAAATGAGGATGGTGCAAAATCTGCAATAGAATGGAATCAATCAGAATATAAAGGAAGAATGTTAAGAATAAATATGTCATCTGATAAACCACAACCAGGAACAATGAGTAGTGGTGGTTATGGTCCTTCTGTTATAGTTAGAAATATTCCATTTTCTAGTGATGATGAATCTATTAAATCTTTCTTTAAAGATTGTGGAGTTGTTAAAAGAGTTTCTATACCTAGATATTCTGATACAGGAAAGATGAGAGGTTTTGCTATGGTTGAATTTGAAAATGATGAACAAATACAGAATGCACTTAAATTATCTGGTAAATCTATGAATGGTAGAGATGTTACTATTGAAATAGCTTTAGGTAAAAATAATGGTGCTAGAGGCAATGCACAAAGTGGTCGTTCTAATAATAACAAATCAGGTAATAAGTCGACTACATTTCAAGGAAAAAGTAAGACATTTGACGACAGTGATTAAGTGTCTTAGGGATTTTTAAAATCTTATATTTCGAAGTTATAATTGATATGCTTGTTAATATAATATGAACATTTAATTTGATCTCTTAGTTTAATCACTTGTGTTTTTTTTAGAATTATTTTAATATTTACTTTTTCATATTTTTAATTAAACATTATTTTTAACATGGATTGATTGTTTTACTCTCCCCCCTCTAAGTCGATACCGCAATGATGAGTAGCGCTAGAAGATTGAAATAATTGAATTGTCTCTAAATTCCTTATTAATTCTTAAATATAGGACGGAAGATATTCTTACTTACTGAATCTTAAATTTGTTACTAAATACTGTTTTTTGATTTAGTATAAAGTTTCTGTTTGGTTTAATACTTATTTAGATTTACGTAAGAGACGTAGTCGATCTTATTGATTCACTTTATAAATTTATGGTACTTTTCTAAAAAAAATTTTTTTTTTTCTATTGGTCTTATTTCTAAGAATTTAAAGGTCATATTCGACTTAATTGGGTACTAATGTGGAATAAAAGTCTACACGTCCCTTCTATACCTATAATAGATGGAAGTTTAGGTAAATTTACTCTTTATAATTTGATAATATCTATCTTTATTACATTTCTTTGGAGTATTTATAGAAGTAAAAAAGGAGAATATTTACATAAATATTCTAATGGATTACAGAAAGGTTTTAAATATTCAATTGTAGGTCATATATTAAAATGTTTTGTATTAATTTCAACAACAATTCCATTTATTTTTATTATAATACATACATATGATACTGCAGGTTGTAATAGAAGAGATCTAGCTCCTTTCTGGCATGACAGAGCTGTAACTTTTATAATACTTTGGTTAGAATGCTTTTCAATTTGTTTCTTCTACAAATTAACAAAATCATTATTTACACAGTTCTTTTTAGTACCAACTCATTTAAAATATGCCGATTATGTTTGTGTATGGCAAGAAATTAGTAAAGAGGCTGATGTAACTACTAGAGATAATTCAAAAATGAATAAAATATTAGGAATTATACTTTCACCATTTCATAAACTTTCGTCTTTATTAAATGGTGAATTTTCTGGTTGTATCTTGTATACTATTAAAGTAAATAAAAGCAATAATACTACAAATGAATTTAAATCTCATTTTGAATTACTTTGCGTTAGATATTGGTATTCTGAAAAAGTTGGAAGATTTATTTGCATAGAAGATCAAAAAGAAATACATGATGAGGATGAATTGTCTAATTATACTGGTTGTTTGAACAAAGAGATATATAGTATTTCTAATGTTATGGAACTTAATCAGCTTAAACCTAATGTTCAAAATCTTGATATGAAAAGAGAATTATATGAATTAAATTCTGATAATGATGAACTTTCTACAAGTTTTATAATGGGTTTGAATTCAAATGAAGTTTCAGAACAAAGACAATCTCATGGTAAAAATGAAATCCATATTGAGACACCTTCTCTTTTTCATGGTTTACTTAACGAGATAATGGATCCACTAACAATATTCCAATTATTGGTAGTAGCATCTTTCAATTTTCAAGGTTATGTGTTATTTGCCATAAAGTGGATACCTATGATGATTATAAGTATTATTGCAAACATTAGAACTCATTTCGTAAATATAAGAAATGTACGTAAATTAGCAGAAATTACAGGTTCTAATTTAATTAAAGTTATTAGGGATGGTAAAATTTCTTATATTAGGGGCTCCGAACTTGTTCCAGGTGATATTATGTATGTAGATGAAAATACATTGGTTCCTTGTGATTTATTATTATTATCAGGTTCAGCAGTTGTTAATGAATCAATGTTGACAGGTGAATCTGCTGAGGTCTTGAAAATGTCGATATCTGAATGTGAGAATGATAAGATATCTCCAGAAGATGGACCTTATTCCAATAAAAGATATTTTTTATATGCAGGTACACAGGTAACTGCTGTATATAATAATGTTGGTAGAGGAGTTACATTTGGAAATTCGATATGTTCTCTTAAAACTCAAACATCTTCTACAAGATCTACTGACTCTATGAATAACATGATTTCTAACATTGATATGCCAGATTTGATTGGTAAAAATATTGAAAATATTTCAAACTTTAATTTAATTGGTGAAAACAAGTTATCCGTTGAAAATAATTTTTCAACAATAGCATTAGTTATTAGAACAGGTACCTGTACTCTTCGTGGAAAGATAATTAGATCTATACTATATCCTACTAGATATAGTTTTGGATTACATGATCAACTACCAATTGCATGGTTATCTTTAAGTATTCTAGTTGCAACTATAATTTTCAAACAAGGTAGATCTTATAATTGGAGTTTATTTTTATTTTTCTTTTCTCTTGGATCAATAAATTCAACTTTTCCACTATACCTTAGAGTACTTAGTACTTTGTTGCAGAATATTTCATCAAGAAGATTATTTAAAAAATGCAAATTAAAATCTTTAATTCCAACTAGAATTATGCTTGCAGGAAAACTTCGAATAGTATGTTTTGATAAAACAGGCACTCTAACTAATGATCATTTAGACTTTATTGGTTTATCTCCTATAGAAGAAAAACATGAATTTGATTCTAAAAATACAGATATTGTTAAAAAAGAATTAAAATACGAAATATCTGACGAGATTTATGATATTAAACAAATTCAAGAAAATTTTCAAATAGCATTTTTATCTATTAAAAGTTGTACTTCTTTAAGTCATTCTCCAGTAAACTTTGGTTTTTCTAATGATATAATTACTAATCCAAAATTATATTATGATCGTATGAATGGAAATGACACAGATAAAGCGTTATTTTCTGTAACAAATAGTTACTTTGAAAGGGATGGAAATAATGAGAGAGTAATAATTAAATCTGTATTTAATGAATTAGAAGATCATATTGATCAAAAAACAAAATTATCATTAAGTTCAATTGAAGTTCTTAGAATTTTCCCATTTGATTATAATAGAAGATTAATGAGTGTTTTAGTTTATTGTAAACAAGACGATAGTTATTATTTCTTTACTAAAGGAGCTCCAGAATCAATTCAAAAATTGTTTGTGGGTTCGGCTAGTGATAAATTTAAACAGAAACTTGATTCTCTTTCTTCAAAAGGTTATTATTTAATATCTACTGGATATAAAAAAGTTGACAAGAATCTTGTAAATTTATATTTAATGTTAAATAGAAATGAGGTTGAAAATGAACTTACTCCATTGGGAATTTTACTTTTTGAAAATACTATTCGTGAAGAAGCACCTAAAGTTTTAAAACAACTTATAAAATCAGATATTTTACCAATTATTGTTACAGGAGACTCTCCTTTGACAGGCTTAAATACTGCCTTGAAACTTGGAATTATAAATAAAAATTTGGGATTAATAGCCATTTCTGAATTAACAAGTAATCAATCTATTGACAAAGTTGTTTGGAAATGTATAGAAACTAAAGAAATTATTCCTGATTATGAAATTTACTCAGAATCAAGTAAATATGGGAATCTTGTATTAACAGGCGATTGCTTTAATATTTTATTGCAAGAACATTCTTCTAAAATATATACATTTAACAAAGATAATTCAATTCAGTCGGATGAAAATTCGGATTTAGAAAAGTCTCTTATGATAAATCGAGAAACAAAGATGAATTGTATAATAAATAGAGTTGTTGTATATGCAAGAATGTCTCCTAATAATAAGGTTGAAATTGTTAGTTTTTTCATGAAGAAGGGTATTGTAACAGGTATGGTTGGTGATGGTGGAAATGATTGTGGAGCATTGCGGGTATCTCATGTTGGTTTATCATTTTCTAAAGGTGATGCCTCTCTTGTAGCACCTTTCAATTCATCAAATTCTGACCTAAATTCTATATTGGAAATTGTTAGTGAAGGAAGAAGTAGTCTTGCATCAGCTATGTCAATCTTATTATATCTGATAGCATATGGTATTATGACATCTATTAGTGATACTTTATTAACTCACTTTGCATTTGCATCTATACCTGATATTTCTTCTTCATTTGTAGCATTCTTTGCACAAACCCTACTTTTAATTGGTCTTTTGTTTAATTCTCCATGTAAAAGATTAGCAGCAGCAAGACCTTTTGGCAGTATTGCTAGTATTAGATTTGCCTTAGCATTTATTACTCCGATATTAACTTATGTTATTGGTTATTTCGTAATGATTAATCGACTAAGTTCTAAAAGTTGGTTTCAATCATCTAAAAAATTTAATTTAAAACTTCCCGCACAGAATTGGTTCATGAGAATGGACAATATAGAATCTACTACTACATGGATCTACACAGCTACACAAATTGTTGCAACATCAGTTTGTTATACCATGGGTTCTCAATTTAGAAAGCCATTCTATACTAACATTTTTATGCTCATTCCGATATTAATTAATGCAATTGTCTATACACTTCTTATATTTACAGGACCTAATGCATTTACCTGCATATTTAGAGTTAATTGCGATGCAATTAATATTCAAAAATCAGCTATTAAAATTTTTGGAGTAACTATAATAAATCCAGCTTCAAGACCGTTTTCTGGACCAAATGGGTCTAATATCTTACCATTTTATTGGAGAATTGAATTCTTTATCATTAACATCATGACTTTTCTTTCTACTTTATTGTTATTTTCATTAATTACTAGACATAGAGAAAGTTGTAAGACTTCTATTCAGAGAAAATTTTAAAGAATAAGTGATAATAAGAGCAAGTTTAAATTATTTCATTTTTTACAAATTAAAATTTTTGTTCTTTATTAAATAGATCCAGAATAATAATAGTGATTATTAATTAAATTTAAGGTTCTGAATTTAGAATTTCACTAGCTATATACTTATTATAAGTATTATTAATTAAAAGTTGATATTTATCTTGTTTTTTTATAGATCTAGTCTATTCGTCGCGCATTAACTTATTCACATTTTATTTTATATGATTTCACCAATAATTTATAACCTCCGTATTATGAGGAGCTGTCGCATAGTTGGTTAGTGCGCGAGATTCATACCCTCGAGGTCACGGGTTCGAGTCCCGTCAGCTCCTTTCATATAGAATCTTTTTTTTCTTTTCCATTGCTTGTATTTTTTTTATAATTTACTATTCAATAATTCCGTACATTCACAAAAGAATATTTAAAAGATAATTAAGTAGGTATTACTAAAAATATAATAAATCTAACAAATAGTTATTGCTTAGAGACATTTTTCAAAAGCAAAATTTTAGTTTAACCTTTAAGTCTGTAAAACTATAAGGTAATATTTAATGCATAGATCCGATAGCTATTCTACCAGTTATTTTATCAGATATTAAAAAATATTTCTAAATCAAAAAATTTTTAAATGTTTAGATTTTAAAAATAGAAAATCAAACTTACCTGATTATTTTCGGAATAAAAACTGATAATTTCTGTTTTGGAAATGGAATTTTCCGATTGGTTTATATCACCATTATCCACATTAAGCTTAATATTTCTAAATTTTTGAGGACGATGAATTCTTGATATATCTTGAATACAATGATATAGATTTGATAAATTGTAATTACTAGATATTATAGAATTAAATCTTGTAAAATGATCTACTTCGATCTTATTATTTATATAGAAATAATAAGTATACAAATTTTGTGAATGGTTATCAATTAATGTAGAATTTTTGCAGCTTTTTTTAATAGGATTTAAATTCTGAAATTTCAATAAATTTAAATTAAAGTTGAACAAAAAAGACGATTTTTGTTTATTGAATAACAATAACATTTCATGAGAGTTTGTCCAAGTAATATCTAATATGTCATAATGAATTAAATTTTTTGGAGGAGAAAATATTGAATTGAATACTAATATATTATTTATGTTGAATGAATAAATTTTTGATTTACATTCAACAATTATATCAGGATTTAAATCTTGAGTAAATGTATTTAATTGATGCATTTGATCTAAATTACAATCATTCAAAATTTTAATTCTTGTAAATATATATTGATTTTGATCAAAATGTAAAGAATTAATGAAATTTAAAATAATATTGTCATTATCAAAAGTTATATTAAAACTATTGTTTATTTTTTTACTTGAAAATATTTGAGAATTCAATTTTATTTTTAAATCAAGAAAATTATTTATGTAATCTTCAGTAACTTTTCTGACAGTTAATTTGTATAATTGATCTATATTAATATTAAGTCTGAATATACTTCCAATAGAATTTTCAAAATCTTCATTTAATAATTGGTCAATGTTTTTGAATTCTAAAGAGTCAATAAAAGAATTAATTAATTCTTTATCTTGCATTTCATTTTCATTTATTTTATATAATAAATTCTTTTTTTCAACAAATTCCTTTAACACGTAATAATTATTAATATTAATATTGAATGTATCAGAAATTATATTTGAATTATTTGAAAGTATTATTTTTGGTGGAGATAGGCAATCAACAGTTGTCTTTTTTACATCATCTCTATATGTTTTAATTATACTAAGCAAATGTAAAAAAGTGTGTATAATTGGATTAATTTGCTTAATTTCATTATCAAAAGATTCTAAAAAATCTTCTAGCTCACTAATACTGTTATTTACAAATTTGATATCGGTACTTCTAACTATGCCTGTTTCTTTAATAATATTCCATATAATTGAAATATGTTTCATTATAGGTAAAATTGTACGTGATGTAATACTATTAATATATATAATTGAATCATTTATATTCTGACCAATCATTACTAATTGATCAATTGTTATAGATATATCTGATAAATACATATCTTTTGTTAAAAACATATTTATAGGAACTCCAAGTATTATAGAATTAAGAAAAACTGAAAGATGATCTTTTTTTATAATTTTTTCATTATTAATCAATTGTCTAAATGGCTTAATACCTGTTTTCCAAACTAAATTAATTTGTTGAAAGACGCATTTTAAATAATTTAATAGTTGTCTTATATATTGCAAATAACCAAATGTATATAAGATTACATCAAAAGAAATTATAAATTCTTTCAAATCTATTATTTCACAGCACAAGTCAAATTCATCCATAGTATAAATTAAAAAAATATAGTTCTTTTTGAAATTTATTTTTAACAATTTTGTCTTTTTCCCATCATTTAATCTATTAATATTATGCATCCAAATTGGCGTATGACCACCTATTGAACATATTATATTGTTATCTGAATCCATTGTTAATAATAACGAAATATTTTCATAATTAGTAAATTCAGGAAGTATTTTAGGACATTCAACATAATTGATATTTGATGAATCATCTTGAGATAAATTAAATGTCATATCTAATATATCCAAATTTAATAAATTCATATTTTCTGCATTTAGAGTTCTTAAATTATTAGTATTTGTATTTATGTTAGAAATATGTTGATTTTCGTTTAACAAATTAAATATATCCATGTTATTATAATCTCTTATACTTAATATATATGGTTCTATATTTACAAATTCCATTAAATTTTTTGGATATATTTTTATATTAGATAAATTTGAATATACTTGATTTAAAGTTAAAGATTTAATATCAACAATTTCATTAAATCTATTATGCAATGGACTACAAATTTTTACTGTTCCATTTATATCTATTATTGTTATTGTACCATTTATATCACCTATACAAATACATTTATTATCATTACACCAACATAAGCTTTTAGATTTATCTTTAAGTTGATATGACCATATTAATTTTATAGGCTTTTTCACATCGTCAAATCTATACAATTCTATTGTATTAATATTTGAAGATACTAAAAGTGCTATCATTTTTCCATTAGGATGAATTAATCCTGAATTTACATGTTCCTTCCTATATAATATACATGACATTTTAATTTATATACTTTAAATTAAATATTAAAGTATTCATATATATTTCATACAGTTCCCCAGTAAATATATATTATCAAATTATCCTTTTTAATTGAATTTATATTAAAAATTTTATTATTTTTTTTTTTTTTTTTTTTTTAAAAGTCTACTTTTCATGTATTTTAATGTAAATTATGCAGCCCCTTAATCTCTTCTTTTCATACCCCACTATATCAACATAACTTACCGCTAATACAAAGCGCCAAACTGTTTTTCTTTTTCTGACTATATTCTTGTATTAGTTAAATTTCATGCAAGAAAAGAAATAAAAAAGAAAAAATGGCGGTTTTTTTTTTTTCGTTTAAACTAAATTTATTTTAATTCATTAAAATTACTTCTAAAAGATAAAATTCCAAACTTGATGTTCTAAATAACAGATACTTATTAATTAAATAATTCTTATAAAAAAGAATTTTGTTTTTTTTGTTTTTTTTGTTTTTTTTTAAATAAACAGATTTCTGGTATCTTACTGATTTCTTACATAAAATATGAATATCAAAAATAGCAAGGCTCAAGGAGACATTGATGATATAATGTTTCCAAAAGAATGTATAGAATATTTAATGAATAAACAAGGTGCAACATCTCCAGATATTAATATTTTTTCAATTGTATCTAGAGTTGGTCAAATGTATATTGAAGAATGTTTAAAAAAAAGTATACAAACAAGCAATGATGGCAAATTTATAATAAAAAATGATAATTTGAAAAATTTTATTGGAATGGAAAATGTAAATAATACAGTTAAAGGTGATTATACCATGTTTTTAATGTCAAGTGAAAGATATAAGAAATTGTTAAACGAAAGTTTTATTAAATAAAATTTTTATAATATATTGTAATTAATAGCTAAAAGATACTTTTTTTTTGTTTCTTTGTCATTACTAATCCAGCAAACATTCTTATCTAAATAATTATTATAATTTTCAATATCGGGTGAATTAAAATTTATATCATTAATAGAAATATGATTAAATGAAAATAAATTTAAATGATCATTATCATATCTTTTCTTCTGATAATATTTGGATAAATTAAAATTCTCTAAATTATTAGAATTATTAATTTGGCTTTGAATATCGAATTCATCTTCAGACTCTATATACTCTTTATTTTTATGAATAGCAGTGAAATCTACCATGAGTCTAGACCATAACAACATATCATCATTATTAGAAGAAGGTTCAATAAAAAAAACATTTCCAAAGTAAATGTTTCTGTCTAAATCAGATATATTTAATCTATTAATATTAATTATTTCCAGAAAATCATCATATAACAATTTACTGTTCTTAATTTTATCTGGAAATTGTATTGCTAAACATGTAGATTCTCCAGGTTGCCATAATATCTTTCTAATACCATTTAATCTAGTTAATTCTAACTTCCAAATTATTAAATTTGATCCTGTCTTATCTTCACATTTATGATCACAAATTAGGTCTTTTCGATTAATTTTATAACTATTTGTATCCGATAAAGAACATATTTTCATTAAATAATAAAATGATAAACCACTTGATGAAATTGTAGTAACTGCAACAACTCCACACGGATACATTTGAGTTATAGGACTATAATATTCATTTAAAGGATTTTCATCACAAGAGCAATTTTTATCTTTAAATATTGATATAGATGAAATCCATTCTTTTTGAATAACTTGTGTATATGTATATAATAATTTTAACTTTAATTTCATTTGATTATTTAAATTATAACATAATTCATTTTCATTATCTAATTCATAATTATTTTCATGAATATTATTTTTACTAATAGAATAAACTGAAAATTTATCTGAATATTGTATGATTAATAAATCACCACGATTATTCAATAATATTTTACAACTATTTAAATACTTATATTGTCTTTTATTATAATTAGATATCATTTCTATACATAATATATCCTTATTATCATCAAATAAATATATGTAATTTTTTTCATTTATATGAATAAAAAGAAAGTAAATTTTTTGTAAATTTGAATATAAAACTGTTGAATTTGAATTATTAAATGTTAAAAAAGATATTATTCTTTTATATATATTGTCCAAATCATTATTATTTAAAAATAATAAATCAAGTATTTGAGTTGGTATAATATCATAAATTTTATTTATTTTTAATGAATAACTATTAATATGATTGTTATTAATAGATATTTGTATTAGTAATGGTAAAGCTTCAGAAAATTGAATATTAAATTCAATAATTAAATTTTGATAATTTTTTGTATTTTTATTTTGAAATTTTTCATCTTTTTTTATTTTAATTCCCTGAATTGAAACAAATTTATTTTTTAAAGTATTTTCAATTTTAAATGATTCTGAATAATATTTTGAATTAAATTCATTTGATTTTTGATTTATAAATTGAAATAATTCATATATTTTTAAAGATCCAATATATTTAGGAGAATAGCAATACAAATCATTTTCGTAATAAAATGATATATCCCATAAACAAATAAAATCATCAAATAATGTAATTAAAAATTGATTACAACCTAATATATATAATTCATTACAAACTAAACTTTCTTCTTTTATTTTTAATATTTCTTTTATATAATTGAATGATATAGCAGCAAAACATGTTTTTGTAAAAGATCCTAATAAAAATATACTGTCAAAATTAGAAATTGCAATAATTTCACCATCATCACTATAACATGCAGATATAAATGGTCCATTCTTTAATTCATTAAATTCATTAGTTTCAAAATTAAAATTAAGTTCTTCATATGAAAATTGGTTTAAATTTGATTTAAATTTGGGTAAATATGATGAATTTAACCAACTACTTGGTATTTCTGGTAAATAAGTATTTGTTTTAAGACGTAACTTACATTCTAAATTTGGTAACATTTAATTTAGAAGATAATTTTAATATTCGAAATAAAATATAGTTACATTATATTAGATTATTTATTTGAAATAAAATCAATATATATAAAAAATGATCATGTAATAAGAAAATAAATTTATTGGCGGTTCAATATTAAAATTTATAAAATATATTTAAAATATAAATTTCATGAAAAAAATATTCTAATATAGAAGTTCTACATATAAATTATGCTTTTTTAAACTAATAAAACAGCATTAATGCAACCATCAATTTCTGGATTATTAGTTACTTGAGCATATTTAGCCCAAACAACTTTACCTGTCTGAGTAACGAGACCTAATTCACTAACATTA
Source organism: Cryptosporidium baileyi (assembly GCA_001593455.1). NCBI lineage: Eukaryota > Apicomplexa > Conoidasida > Eucoccidiorida > Cryptosporidiidae > Cryptosporidium > Cryptosporidium baileyi. The sequence continues at coordinate 19,365 of JIBL01000101.1, forward strand.
ACTTCTATAATAGTACCTTTTGTAATAACACCAAGTGTTGTATATAATTGACTTTGAGGATTTTTCTTTATTGAGACAATATCTAAATAGAATGTAGTTTTAAGTTCAGGATGAGTTACATGAGCTTTTTTAAATCTTAAACCAGTTGGTCTAATATATCTTTCAAATTTAGGTGGTTTTCTAGTAAAATCATTTCCAACAAAACAGACCTTATTAACAATTCTTTTCCAAGATTTTTTCTGACGTTTTCCAGTACGTAAAATTTTGAACATTTCATCTTCATTAAGTGCTTTAATTTTGGGTATTGGTACTTGCCATTTTGCAGCCTTTTCTTTCCTTTTTTGTTTAATCATATTACTAAGTATTTTTGTTCTATTTACACCTTCACGATCTAATAAATATGAAGGAATAGCACCTTTTTGTACTGTTTCTGGATCTTTTTCAAATGCATCTTTTTCTTCATTTGCTTTAATCAATTTTCTTAAAGTTGCCTTTTCAGCATATCTCTTTTTATTATGTAATTTTGCTTTTATTCCTCTAACTTTTTGTGCATATTGAGATGCTTTGTGAACTTTTCTAGATTCAAGTTTTCTTTTCTTTTCAAAATGGTCAAATCTATATCCATGACGTTTTCTATGCAGCTCAATATATTCATTTTGAGGCATATTTACTTATTAATATTAATTTTTTATCTATTTAATTCAAATATGATTTATTTAAAAAAATATTATATATTAATAATAAATATTTGTTATTAATATAAACAAAAATATATAATTATTTATTATAAATTAAATTTTATTAGATTAAAAATAATAAAATTATTAATTTTAGTCTTTTATTTACTAAAATTATATATTATAATAGTAATTTTTTTTAAATAAAATAATATAATTTTATTTATTAATATTTAATATTACTCTCTCAAATATAAGACCGCTAAAAATAAAGCGCTATATAATTTGCAATATCGATACCTATGTAATATATACCGCCACATGATATAAATCCGAGTATTGTGATCAAAAATCAAATATATAAGAAATCATTAAATAAATAAAAAAAATCGATTATTTATTTAAAAATTTGTCTCTATTATATATTTAATGATAACAATTTACTATTATAATATGGATTAAGTAAAAAAATGTATGGTCCAAAATATCACACATTTGATAATAATGGATCCAAAAAAAATACTATTGATTTTTTAAAAATACCTAAAATAAAAATACGAGATAATATAATGAAACAATGGTTTTCAATAAATAAATCATGTTATTTTTCATTATTAGCCTTAAGATTTAGATTACAATGTTTAAGAATACACTTACATAAACGAGGTCCAATATTACCAAATGAAATATATAATGGATCAACATTTGATTTAAATTTAACTTATGAAGAGTATATATATTTATTTATAAATGATAATGCTCCAGAAAATTATAGTGAATTAATTGGTGATATAATGTATTTATTATGTATATTAATTTATAATGTCAATTCTAATAATGATTGGATTACATTTGTAGCAATCGAATTATTTTCAATTGCATATTCTTTAGATAATGAAAAAACTATTTGGTATATTACTATTAATGAATGTAATAAAAATATCGATTATATTTTACCAGATGATCTAGGATCTAAATGGTCAAAACAAATTTCTTTTAAAAAAAATCTCAATAGTATTATTCATATGAATAATATAAGTAATTCACAAATAAATAATATAAATTCTTTAAATCCAACAAATGGAACATTAGATTTTGTAATTATATCAATATTTCAATTATTAATGGATCCTAAATATTCAGATATAAATACAATATTTAAAATTTGTGAATGTGATCCTATCATATTTTCAATATGGAGAATTCCAAATGAAATAAATATATTGAATAGATGTTCTCAAATATGGAGCGGTCAACATATAGCATATAGATGTTTAACATGTGGTACAACAACATCTTCATGTATATGTGTAGATTGTTTTCAAAATGGTGATCATGAAAATCATGAATATTATATATATAAATCAGATTATGGAGGTTGTTGTGATTGTGGTGATGAACAAGCTTGGAATAAATCGGGATTTTGTAATAATCATAAATATAAAAATTGTGATATTGATGAAACTGATTATCAAATATTTGATCAATTATCTTATATTCATATTAAACATTTTTTTCATGGTATTTTATGTCATGTTGTTTGTTTATCAAGACTTTATTGTACAGCTCCTCAAACAAAAGAAATATATTTACCTTTTCATTCAAAACTGATTTCAAAAATTTTTGAACAAAATAACCATGATTATGATCATAATTTGAACTTATCTTTAGAAGATAACAATTTAAATGACAATCATGATTTAAATATATTACCAAATTTCTTATTTAATGATAATAATATTAATCAAAATAATAATTATAATGATAATTTAGAAAATAATGATAATGTAAATATTATTAATATTATGAATATTATTCATAACGAAAATTCAAATTCTCATTCAAATCATCCTGTATTATTATTATTTAAAGAAAATAAACATTTTCAAATGGATTCATTTTTTTTTCAATGGTTTATATATTTATGTGAAAATTATCAATCATTTTTTATGCCATTATTAGGTGAATTAATTGGATCACCAATACATAATCTTTTAATATATGGTATTAAATATAAATCAATATTAGATAATAATCATAAATCTAATAAATATACATGTAAATTATTAAAGCCATTAATTGAAGATTATTATATTAAAAAAAAAAGATATACTTAACAAAAAAAATAATAAGGTTCGTCATCTATTATCAATTATTCATCCTGAATTTAAGAAAAAAAATAATTTAAATTTTCAGAATTCTTTAAATTCTATAAATAATATTGATTCTTCCACAGATATAATAAATTTTATTGATTTAATAAATCCTATAAATTCAACAAATAATACCGATTTTAATAATAATGATAATAATAATAATATATATGTGGACAATAATAATATACATGTAAATAACGGTATTATTAATAACATTGACATTAATAATAATAATAATAATATAAATAATACTAATAATATTAATATAATCCATATAAATACTATTAATTCAATTAATAATACAAATTCATTAGATCTAGATGAATCAAATTCTTTAGATGAAACAATACAATCAAATTCTATAAATAATATCAATCTTGTTACTCTTGTAAATCATATGAATCATATGAATTTGATTAATCAAGCAAATATTATAAATATTCTTTATAATAATTATAAATGTACATATTTCCCAATATATAAAAATAATTATACAATTATAAATCAATCTAATACAATGATTGATTCACATTTATTATTTAAAAAAGATCTATTTACTTATTTAGATTTATTTTGGATGAAATGGTCAAGACAACTTAATGAAGCAAATGAATCTATTATTCATCAAACTTTAATATCTAAAATATATAAACAGAATGATCTTACTGATTTATTGTTAATATTAATGTTTAATTGTAGATTTAAAGAAAGCATATTTCCAGATATATTTTTACGTAATTATAATGATTTGGTACAAAGACAAGATAAAGTTTTAACTAGAATTGCTGTACAATTATTTACAATAGATAAAATGTTAATATGTATGACATTAGATAATAATTTAATACAAATCATATTTTATACAACATTTCAAATACTTCAAAGATGTATTTTTTATAATCATGGTTATAAAAATAATAAAGATGAATTAATTACAAATAATATATTACCAACTATTTATTCATATAGTAATACAATTACTAATAGAAAATATACATATTCAATGCATGATTCTAAATATATTTTACAATGTATTGATTTATTATTATTTATATTTTTTAATAAATGTACTAATCTTATGTATGATGAACTTATTTCACGTAATATAACACCAGATCAATTCAATTTAATAAGTGAAAGAATTTATTTAGATTTATGGCATAATGGTTGGCTCGCTTTAATTAGATTAGTACAATGTATTAATCCACATAAAAGTAGATATATTGAATCTAATGATGATTTAAAATGGCATTCAAGTTTATTGCTTTGTTGTGATATTCAATCAACAATTGATGTATTATTACAAACAATTTCTATTATATTAAAATCTTTCAATAATTGTAAATTTTATGATGATTTATCAATAATAAATGAATATAAAAATACAAAATATGATTTATTAGCTATTTATCGCTTATCTGTTAATACAATACAATCTTTAATACAATGGATATATATTATTAGTATTAATGAATCTTGGAATATTACATATGAATATGTTGATTTTAATAATGAAGAATGTGACATTAATGATGAATATGAATTTGATAAATATTTTTTAAAATTTGATTATAAAAATAATGATTTATTAGAAAGAGATCAATATTTATTACATAATATAAGTATAATTAATCATGAAGTTTCTATACATATACCATTACATAGAATATCTATGGAATTATTATACATATTTTTAGATTATATAACAACATTAAATAATAGAAATGATATTATTTATATTAGAAAATCATTAAAAAACCTTGGAATAATTAATGATATTATGAAACTATCTATATTAGAACATCCTATAAGATCGTATTGTTTTGTATATCAGGCATTTTATTATAATGATAATATATGGTTAAGAAATGGATTAAACCCTATTAATGAAGCTCAATTTTATAAAAAATCTCATTGGTCAACAATGTATTTATTACTTGATTTATTTTCTATAAGACTTATATTAAATTTATTGGATAATCAAGATAATATATTATTTTTATTTAATTCAATACTAACACATTTTGATTTAAATGAAAATGAAATATATAAAGATAATAATAAAGAATTAAATATAAATAATTATGATAATTCTTATAATAATTTAAATATATTAATTATAAATAAAAAATTAAATAAGTCAATAATATCATCATTACATTTTTTAATGGATATTATTACTAAAATTTCTTCTATTGATTTACCATTATCTTTATCATTTAATAAATCAATTTTTAGATATTTGCTTATTCAATATTTAATTCGTAAGAATAGGTCTAGATCTGAGATTCAAGATGGACTTCCTATAACTTCATCATCATCTATGTATTATGGGCATTTTATTCATTCTACAAAATCTACAAATTTAAATAATATAATTGATGAGATATTAAATATATTTTGTGATATTATACCAGCTACTGATCAAAAACCCATATTATATAAAATAAAGCAACCATTAGGTTGGATGTTATATGATCCACTAGTACCTATAATATTTTCCAATGATGATAATTTTATTAATGAATCTTTATTTTCTTTTATTAATAATTGGTTTGATTATTCTAAATTATTTGATAATAATAATGATGATAAAAAAAAGAAAAAGAGACGTATAGAAATTTTTAAAATAAATGATCATTGTATTAAGGATGATCATTTTAATAAATATGATGATGATGATAATAATCAATATGATAATAATGAAGATTGTCAAGAATTTATTAACAAAAAATTTTCTAAGTTTCCTATGAAAATATGTCATATACCTAAAAATAAACATTTTACTTCTTCAATAAATTTTTATTCAAGTCAGAATTTATATATAAAAGCTATATTGTTTTGTAATATTATACACTTATCTTTACCTAAAGTTATAAATATTGATGTTTCACAAACAATTTGTCAAGATATAAGAATTATTCATCAAACATTTATTTTATTATTTAATTTAATTAATATAGAAATTATTAATTATTTTAACCAAGATAATTTTAATGAAAATTTTAAAAGTGATTTATTTGAATATAAAAATATTCTTTATTTTTTAAATAATAAAAATATTGATGATAATAATAAAGAAGATAAAAATTTATTTTATCAATATTTTTCTATATCAAATGATATAAACTATAATATTAATTTTAATATCGATAATATTGAATCATCCTCTAAAAATAAAAGAGATATCCCTATTATTAAATTTAATGATGATGAAAATGACGATTATCAATATTTAATAATTTCACCACTAATTTGTAATTATATATTTCAAGATATAGAAAATAATATTTGTAATAATTCTTATGATAATAATAATAATAATAATAATATATATGTGGATAACAACTTGAATAATAATAATATGCATGCAAATAACGGTATTAATAATAATAATAACTTAAAACCGATAATTTTAAATAAATTAAATATTTATCAAATATATCAACAATTATTAAAATATAATATAAAGAATATATTTGATCTTCTTATTTATCCTATAAAATTTGATATTGAAGGATTTGAGAGCTGTATTCAATACAAAGAATCATTTTGTCTACTAGATATATTAATTGAAACAATATATTCTTTAAGAATCAAAGACAATGATTCTTATTTAATTATTAATTCTCCGAAATTTAAATTTGTTGATAAAGAATTATTAAAAAGTATATCTTTGGAATCTTCATTTTTTTTAGAATGGGGTCTATCTATTGCAAAAAATACAAATCCCCATATTTTTAATTACTTTAATAAATATATTCATGAATTATATAAGCAATACCAATTAACAATAAATAATAATAATAGTTTAAATACTTCATATAATATTAAAGATCAAACAATATTGAAGCAAAAAAATATATTACAAGAATATCTCAAAAAACAAAAAAGTTTTATTAAAAGCCATCAAAATTCTTTTAAAATTGATTTAGATAACAATTATAATGATATTGAACAAAATAATAAAATTTATATTAAAGAAAATAATGAATTTAATTTTAATGACATTGATTATTGTGTATTTTGTCATGGATCTATTAAATTTAATAATGAAAATAATGATATTGCAACTTTTGGTTATTTAGATTTACAAAATATATCTTTAAATCCAAAAAGAAATTATACTAATGAAATTTTTGTTAATAGAAATGAATATATTTCAAATTATACTTCATTTTATTTAACAATATGTGGTCATTTTATACATTATAAATGTGTTGAGGAATATTACAAGTTATCAATTAATAGTAATCATTCCTATATAAATCAAGATCTAGATATTAATGAGGAAATTGATAATTCTGTTCATTTTAATTTAAATGATGATTCAAGCAACAACATTATATCATCTTATTTTATTAATTTTCCATTAATATCTAATAAAAATATTATTGAACTAAATATTTTTAAAGACAAAAATAATAATATTATACATCAAATTAATTCTATAAAAGATGAGACAAATTTATCTAATGATACTGAATATCAAAATTATAATAATTTAAATAATATATATCATCATACTTGCATTATTTGTCCTTATTGTAATATTAATTCAAATATATTAATTCCTTTTAAATTTATAAATAATAATAATTATTATCATTGTTTTATTCAAAATGAATTTCCAAATTATAATTTAATTCAAATTTTAAATGGATTATCTGTTTTGAAATATGATGATATTTTAAAGAATCAATCTATGGAATACAATATAAATTTTATTAATATTGATATTGATATAAGCTGCAATCCTATATTTCAACAATTATTGCCAATATTAAATTCATTTAATTACTTATTACCTTATGAAATTTTATATAATAGAATTAATATAAATAATATATCATGTATTAATCCAATTAGTATTATCATCAAATTAATAAGTGATAATATATTAATAGATATAATATCAAAAGAAAAAAATAATTATTCTTCATCAAGATATCTATTATATAATATATTAATTCATTCATTAAAAAATATTATAAGATCTTTTCCTATATTATCAAATTCATTATTAAGTATATTAATTAAAAAATTATTTCCAAATGATTATGAATCAAATATGGATTTATGGACCTTTGTTATATTACAATCACCTTCTTCTAGAATTCAATTAATTGTTAATTTGATTATTTTATTAGATATTCAAAATAAAGATGATATAGATAATAATTATATGACTAACAACAATATTAACATCAATAATAATGATATAAATAATATAAATAATGTGGATAATAATATTAATAATAATAATGAGCCTAATATTAATTTAAATATAACTTATATTATAATATATATGTTTTTAATAGAAATATTCTCAATTATATGGACATTTTGGAATTCTGATTGGAATAATATGAGTGAAATATTTGAAATTGATAATCCTATAATTCAATTTATATTAAAATTAAATAAAACAAAATATAATGATAATAAAGATTGTTATATAAAATTACAAGAAAATGAATCTATTGCTATTTCGTTTTTTCAAGAATTAATTAATGGATCATGTTTTAATATATCAAAAAAATATATAAATAATTTTATAGAATACAGAGCAAATAAAATTACGAATTTCCAAGATTCAAGAATAAATGTAAATTCCTTTGGTGCAATACCAATTCAAATATCATATGATGATTTGTTAAATGAAAATGATTACAATCAAATCAATTTCCAATTTAAAACTGAAACAAATAATGAATTTGAATATCAAAATCAATTTTATCCAAATTACATATTAGATTCTAATTTTATAAGTAACTTTAAACAAAATAATGTTAATAAAGATCATAATTTTAAATTATTAAATATTAAAGATTTAAGTAAAATAATCAATTTTGGTATATTATCTTGGATAGAATATATATTAAAGTTTCAATATATATATTTCAAAAATGAAATAAATTATGACGAATTTATTAAAAACAATAATAATATGAATATAGAAGAATTAATAGAATCATTATTAAACAAGTTATCTATCCAATTATTTTTAAATAATTCTTTATTAATACAGTTATGGAAGATATTAACTAATTTTGATAAACAAAATAAAGAGATAGATAATAAAGAAATTAACAGATTATTAGAAGAGATATTAAATAAAAAAAATTACTTTAAATTAATATTAAACAAAAGAATATTTATTCCATTAACAACACTTGATTTAATATTTAAGAATAATAATAATAATAATAATAATAATAATATAAATATAAATATATATAATGAAAATATCAATACATATTATAGAACAATTAATGTTTCAGAGTATGAAATATTTAAAAAATTATTCAATGATTTAAATAAAAGATATATTTATATTAATGATGATATAATTATTTTTAATCAATTTGATCAATCAATAATTCTACCACCAAAAATGTTTCATAATATATACAATAAATTCTTATCAAGTCCAATTAAACACTGGAGTGGTAGAATACAAAATAATAATATAAATCAACTTTTGATATGTCTTAGTTGTGGTAGCATTCTTTGTACTGAATATAATTGTTGTAATGAAAATGAAAACAATACAAATTTAACAGCATATATATTAAACTCTTATTTTTATTGCTATAAAGAGAATAATGATAATAAAGAAAAATATTATTCTTATTCCATACCATTTGGATTGGCACTTAATATATCATATACATCAATACCTATTAGAGATCATATAGCAAAATGTGGCAAGGGCTTGTCGCTTTTCTTACATATATCATCTTCAATTATAATTGCATTTAGAATAGATCTCTGTTCAACAAGAAATAATAATAATAATATATTCAATTGGGTAGATTCAGATAAAGTATTATTATATGGAGGAAGAGCTTCAGAATTTTCAAGTTTATATGTTGATGAATATGGAGAAGAAGATAAATACTTAATACGTGGTAAACCACTTATATTATGTACATATAGGTGGATTAAATTGCAAAATATTTTTCAAAGACTTTATATAAGAAGAAATACCAATTTTAATTGGTGTTCTTTTCAGCCTTTCGAATTTATTCATTCATTTCGTGAATAAAGATATTTTAAGTTAAAAACTTTTTTAAGATAAATTATTTATATTAATTTTTTATTTTTATTTTTATTTTTATTTTTATTTTTATTTTTGTTTTCGTTTTTTTTTCTTTTTATATTTTTATAAATAAAAATATTTAATTTGATTTTTAGGGTAAAAATACACACACAATTTCCCGGGCTTAAAGTTCTCAACCTTATATTTTTATTTATAGCGTATTTCGGATTGTAATACTGAAATTTAATATAATTATGAAATATTAAATAAAAATAAATAAATAAAAATAAATATTAAATAAATAGTATATATTTATATATGTAAATATTTCACTAAATTTTGATTTTCCATCTTTTTAAAAAAATTTGATTGATAAGATGGTTTCTTCTCAAGATATAGAAAATTTTATAAATATATCAGGATGTAATGATATTGATGTAGCAAAAAGATATTTGGAAATGTTTTCTGGAGATATGAATAATGCAATAAATGAATACTTTTCAAATATTGGAAATGACAATAATATAGATAATATGAATGATAATAATGTAAGAACACCAATACCATCATTTAATGATCAGTTAATACCAGATTATCAAGACAATGTAATAAATTCGACATCTTTTTCTGAGAACAGAGAAATTATGGGATCTAATGTTTTGTCACCATTAGATGATTTTTCAACACAAATGTTTACTCCACCAGAATCTATTATGTTTAATGAACCATTTGAAATAGCTAAAGATAAGGCTAAGAACCAAGGTAAATTAATTTTACTTAATATACAGAGCCCGAATGAATTTTCTTCAATGATTTTAAACAGAGATATTTGGAATGATTCCTTAATAATTGATTTTATAAATGAACATTTTATTTTTTGGCAGAGAAGTTGTAATACACCAGATGGTAATGAATTATTAAATTTGTATAATATTTCGAAATTACCTCATGTATCTGTTATAGATCCCAGAACTGGTAGACAACTTAAGGTATGGGATGTAGTTAAATCATTTTCTGACTCAATTTCGGCCTCTTCCGAAATAATAGAATTTCTCGAATCAGAAAGTGCACTAAAGAGTATTAATAGAATAACTAAATCAACTAGTAGTAATTTGAACAAAGATGAAGAAACGATCCCTAGGGACGTAAATAGAGATAATCTAAATATAAGCAGAGAATATTCAAAACAAGTTTCAAATCAAAGTGAAGAAAAGGATAAAAATCAAGATCAAGATAATTGTGAAGTTCAGATTCCAAGAATGAACTCAGAGTTAGCAATGCTACATATGGAAAGAATTAGAAGAAAAAATTCGGAAAAGAAATAACACGAGTTGGAATCTTTTTGTTTCGTTTTCTTTTTTTTCTTTTTTTTTTTTTTTTTTTTTCTTTTTAAACTATCTACCCAATTAAACTAATTTCCACATCAAGAAACAAGAATCTAACATTTCATTTAAAATTTAGTTTAATTAGTATTACATAATAAATTTCTTTTTTTTTTCTTTTTTTTCAGTTTCTTTAAAAACAACTTCGAACTTACAAAAATAAACAGTCATAAATTCCAACTCACTAAGGATCTGAATTTAATTTGGAATAATTTTCGTATGGTGAAACACTACAACCTTTAGTCTCTCTCATGAAAAAGAAACACAATATAGATAACAATCCACAACACATTGATGATAATGCATAAATACTCAAGTCAGAAATAATATATGACAATGGAATATAAATCAAATTTACTAACCAATTGACCAATGAAGATATACCCATTCCAGCAGAACGTATTTCTGTGGGTAATGCTTCTGGTAAATATGCCCACATAATAGGCGCCAATGCAAGTTGGAATGATGCTAAGAATGTTGTAAATATAATTATTGACAGTATTGGCAAAACAATACTTGAAATATAATTCTTGAAAATTGTAAATAATCCCAATAATAATAACGAAAGGGAACTAATAGCTGAACCAACAATAGCTACCTTTCTTCTTCCAAAATGTTCAATTAACTTGCCACCAAAGAAGCAAGAAATTGTTTCAAATATTGATGTGAAAATAACTATATATATGATTTTTTCAGGAGGTAAACCTGATGCAGATTCTATTAATGAATTCATTTTTTGTGCAAAAATACCAATACCACTTCCACTAACACCTATTGATATTACTAAACAAATAAATGTAGGTAGTATGTATTTCTTACTAAATAATGTGGAATATGTTATATTCTCACTTTTATTATTTTCTTCTATCATTCTTTGATTGCTTAACAACAAAGATTCCATTTCTGATGAAACGACTGCATGATCGCCATAAATCTTGAAAAGCACTTCTTCAGCTTCATTTACTTTCCCTTTTGACAATAAATAACATGGTGTTTCATCTTTACAATATAATTGTATTGCAACAATCATTAAAACCGCTATAATAGTTGATAAAAGATATAAAAATCTATAATATATAAAATAAGTGTCAATATCACTTTCATTTAGCATTGAAATAGGTGGTAAAAAGACACCAAATATATATATTAATGTTTGTCCTGCCGGTATACAAAGACCAAATAATGTTGAATATAATCCTCTTTTGTCTTTAGGTGATATTTCTGAAATATAAGTTACTGATGCAGATGAAAGACCTAATGAAGCACCACTTATGAATCTACCGATGCAAAATATTGCAAAATTCGGTGAAAAACAAGAAAGCAATCCACCTATAGCAAATGGGACTAATGATGTTTTTAAACCAAATCTTCTGCTTTTATTTATTGTGTATTTGACAACGAAACACATTAATAATGATGCTAAAAAGAATGCTAATGTCATTTTATACATAGCATGTGCCCCTTCTTTGCAATTAGAACGACTTAACAAAGAACCTTCATTTCCACATAATCCATAATCTAATAATAGATACGGCCCTGTAAAATTCAATATTGATATATTAATGCCAAATAAAATTGATACACTTAAAGCTATTAAACAACAATTTAAACTATAATAAGACATATTTATTAAATTTAATTCAATTCTCAATTTTTTTTTTTAAATATTAATTGGGTAATTTAAAATAATTACAAATTCATTTCATTAAATATATAATTAATTAATTATAATAAATCAACTAATAGTCTATTTAATATTAGATAAATATAGATTCATATCTCTTAAAAATGATATTAATATATTATACATAATGTCAAAGACAGCGGGAAAGGCCGGTTTTTTTTTTTTTCTTAATTTTAATATTAAGATTAAAGAAAAGAGTCTAATATGTTAAATTTAGAAGAATTTATTCCGTTATTTTGTAATAAATGAGTATCTTGTGAATTATTATTTAAATTGTCTGTATTGTTCTTGTCATTTTCGTATTCTTCTTTTATTGTGTTTATTTGATTAGTAATATATTCTTTAAGTAATATTAATTCCTGATTAAATTTATGAATGTCTATATTATATTTAAGTTTAAATTCATTTGATTGGAATAATTCACTTGAATCATTTATAACATGAATGAAATTGTCAATTGAAGGAATAATATCATTAATTAGTAAATTAATAGGATCTATATCAATAATATTAAGCATAGTATAGTTGTACCAAAAAGGAATAATAGATTTTCTTTTGTTGATTTGTGTATTTAAAATGCTTTCTCTAATTAATCTGATACAATTACTACTAATTTCTTTAAGAAGATCTTTGTTAAATGTTTCAAGAGCATGTTTAATGTAGAGTTTGAACCAATATTTAAATTCATTTTTTGAGTAAATAGTTAAAGATGAAAATAGTTGATGTTCAATATGTAATTTAGTATTTGTATGATTTAATTCACGAATATTATTTGTAACAATAAAATCATTAGACTTTTCAGAACTATCCGATATATTAGAATTACTTTTAAATATCGTATTATTAATAATATGATCAAACAAAGTATATATTTTATATTTTTTTTCGTGATTAAATTGAGAATATTGACTTTTTAATGATATGATACGTGAATTTCTTTGTATTTCCCTTAATAAATAATCATTAACATAATTATTAGAAATATACTTTGTATGATTTATTATATCATCAATGTATTCATCATATTTTTTTGATTCATTTGAAATAGCAATTGATATATCTTTTAATATTTCATACTTATCATTTTTATTAGAATAATATTTTGTAGTTTCAGGAAGTATCATAGACCAAAAATCAGATTGATAGTACTCTAAATCATCAATTCTAATAAAATTTGATATTTCAAAAGAATAATTAAATACTTTACCATCCTGAAAATATAATATTATTATAGGTTTAAGATGTTCATGTTGATAGTTATAATAATTACGATTATTAATATCAAATAATTCATTTTTTTTATTTAATAATTGATTTGATGGAAATATATCAACTTTTTCTAATTCTGAATTATTTAAATATGACCAATCAATGTCAAGTAGCCAATTTATATTAAATGAAGAAATATTATCATTAATGTTTGTTGGTATTTGAAATAATTTTATTTTTTTATTTATTGTTATTAATAATATCATATTTAAGAATTCACATATTGTTAATTTTAATACGTATGGTATAGTTATACCAGTAATAACATTAGTTCCCGTTTTAAAATTTAATATATCAATTTTTGTATTTATAAATAAATCTTCTTTATCATTTAAATTTGAATAAAATATTAATATAATATCTCTTATACGCAACATTTTAGTGATAACATTATTATTGCCAATTGGTTTATACCATAGAATATCTTTTTTATCATTATTTACATTAATATCGTTATCTAAATCTTGTTTTATACAGATAATTTCATTAGAAATAATCCTATCTTTATTTTTATTTTCTAATATCTTTCTATTATCTGCAAACACTGTTATTTTATATATATTGTTATCAATTTCAAGTTGAGTTTCAATAACAAGTCTTGGAGGAAATTCAATATTTTTAATAAATTCTTTAATGAATAAATTTGAATAGAACTCATTATTTGATACTTTATTATTATTACTGATTGAATTATTGATTTCATAATTTTCGTAAATATTATTTTCAATAATTTTTTTCTTTTCATTATCTATGTGATCAATCAATTTGATATCAATATTTGTTTCATTAACATCTTGATCTATTTTGTTATTTTTAGAAAATTCCTGGTAATTATTTATATTGTTATTTATATTTTTATTATTCTTTGGAGTATTAATAGAATTATGATGATAATTATTATTAATTAAATTTTCATTATTTTTCATATTACTATTTAAATGATGATTATTATTGTCAATCATATGATTATTGCTACTTGTATTATTATCATTCTCATTATGATCATTAACTATTTCTGTTAAGTTCAAAGGTTGTATTCTTCTAATTTTAGCTCCTTTACTATTAATTATACTCTCTTGTGTTTTTTCTTGAAACTCAATAATTTCACTAGCAGTTATTTTTGGTAATATTTGTTTTTTCTGATTACTTGATATTTGATCTTGAAGATGTTTTAAATTAATAGATGGTTTTTTAGGTTTGTAATCAAAATACCAAGTATTAAAATCTAAATAATTTAAAGATGATTTTTTTGAAGAAATTCTAGTAAGAGAAAATTCTTCAAATTCAAAGGTAATTAATGTTAATTTATTATCATCAGAACCTATTAATATTGTATTATTCATATTATTAAAAGATATATCAGTTACACTTGCTTGTTCATCCATAAAATTAGTTAATACAAGAAAGCATTCAATAGATTTTATTTTAGAAGAAGAATTAAGATCATATATAATTTTCCATAAGCTTAATGATCCATCTTGTGAACTTTGTGCACAAAATGAAAAAATTTCGTCTTTTTCTTGAAATATTGTAGAGGAGAATTGAAATATTCTAATTCTTCTCTGATGTCCACGCAACCTATATGCTTCAGGAAATTCTAATTTACTTTTAATAGTATTATTACCTTTTTTATGTAAATCCCATATATCAGAATTATCATTTTTTATTAAATTATTCTCCATTAGATTTTTATTAATATTTCTAATAATTGATTTGTTAATTTCAGTCCAATTAAATGGTTCAATATCTGAAATATCACGAAATGGAAATAAACAAGAAAAATATGATGTTCCTAATTCACCATATGGACAACCTATTAAACATGTTAATGGATCAAAAATGGGTTTTCTAATAAATGTTAGTATACAAGGAGAATTCATAATTAATCTGCTTTCTTCAAGTAAATATGTTAAATTAACACAATTTCTTTTCGATAATATATCTTTACCACTTTCTTTATTATAAGTTATTTCAAAAATAAATAATCTTTTACTGCTCATTTGGCATGCTAAGAATAAACTATGTAAATCTGAATTAATACCACAAACATGACCTATTTCATAATTAATTATTGGTAAATTTTTTTTTTTAATCCAATTTCAACAATATCTTTTATAAATAAGTTTGAAGATTGACATTTTTCTAATAAATTATAAAATATTATATTACCAGAAATAGTACCATTAACAAGTATTTTTGAGCCTTTAAGCCAACATATATCAGAACATTCATTAACATCATTACATGAAAATGATGTATAAATAGACCAATTTTCAAATATTTCATGATCTATTAAATTGTTGCTGTCAGTATTATAAATATCACTGAATTTTTTATTATCACCATTATTATTAGATATATTATAATTAGATTTATCTAGATCAAATTGATCATTTTTATAATAAATAGATATTTGTTCCATATCAACAATTGCAAGATATTTACCATCGGGACTCCATCTACACAACTTAATTATAGAATTAGTTACACTTTCAATAAAAGCTAATTTTTTGTGATTCCCATTATAATCAAATAACCAAATAAAGACGCCTTTTTCACCACATATAGCTACTCTTTCTAAATCCCACTGATCATTTATTGGATGAGGTTGAAACGAAACCGATAATATTCCATCTCCTGGAGCTTTAATATCATTAATCTTTTCAATCTTCATTTAATTCATTAGAATAAAAGTATCATAATAACTAATTTATCTTAAAATATCTTTCTCATTGCATTTAATAATTTTATATTAAATAATTTGTGCAATTACAATTATTAAAATATTCCGCCAATGTTTTTTTTTTTTTTTTGATAAATATCTTTTGAATAAAATTTAAATTATTAGTTTACATCAAAAAGTCAAAAATTTGAGTTAAAATTAAAAGATGGAAAAATTAAATAATAATAGACGTATTAATAAAAAGGAGACTTTTGTTTCCAAATATTATTAAGTTTAAGTTTACTTGTATTTCAATTGTATTCTATTAAATATATCTATTTATGTATTATTATTTCATTTTTTACTCTATTTTATAATTTTAATTCTGATTTCTCAAAAATTTTTAATTACTTATTCTATTTCATTTAAAATTCTGAAATCAATAAACTTTACTTTTAAATTTCTACTGTTTAATTATTTTTTTAAACTTGTAATTCTTTTATATAAATTTGCATATGCATTTCTCCATTTATTTGTTAAATCTTTCAAATATATAAATGGTAATTCTTCATTTATATTACTAATGATTGATGTTTCTTTATTATTTTCAATCTTTGTTTCCAAAAAAAATTGTTCTTTAACAATGCCAATCAAGCATTTTATACATGTTTTTACATCTTTAATTAAATTATTAGTTTTTGAAAATCTTTTTAGTCTATATTTTAATTCTTTTAGTATAAATATATTACTAATACTTTCATCATGCTCAAATATCATACACAACAACATTAAAATTGAAACAGAAAGTACTTTTGGTTGATAAAATATCATTGTTTGATGCAGCAAAGATAATTCTGAAATATATAATGAGCATGAATAAAAATATTTAGGTAACATTTTCTTATTGATTTTCGCCAAATTTCCATAATCAAAAAATGAATCTAAGTAATCAATAATTGTCTTTTTATCAGCTATTTTAAACTGCAATGTATTAAGAATCTCAACTTCCATATTAATCATATCACAAGGTTTAAATTCTGAATTACTCATTATACAATAATCTAATAATACAGCAGGGTTCATATCTTCATATTTTGACGCAATATGCAAACATGTTGCACCTATTAACTGAAGATTGTCACAATTAATTAATTCGTTTTTATTATTTAGTCTTATAAATCTATCAAATAATGTAATTCCAATATGTATTGTTGCCGGTCTAAATTGAAATTTTCGATGTACACCTATTAACCAATCAAGAACTATTGCTCTACAAATATTATTTAATCCATTTTCAATTAATTTTTTATTATAGTTTATTTTCTCATCAACAAATGTGTTGTATTTATCTTCTAAATCATATTTTATTATTTTTTTAGAAATGTTATTGCCATTTTTATTTTCACTGTATTTCAAATTAATTTTATTTATCCTATTACCATTTAATTTAACATTTTTCGGTAATTGGTTCTTTTTTTTATTAACAATATTCATATGTATTATATGTTTAAAATTTATTTATGATCTTTGTTTTAAAAAAAGATACACATGTGTACATATCATATATATATATATTTGCTTTTCAAAAAATTATATAAATTTTAATATTTTTTTATATTTGAAATATTACTTAATTTTGATCTTTTACCATGTAACAAATTAATTATTTGAATTATAATTCCAAATAAAATACTTGAAGAATTTAGCATTTAAATATAAGCACATATATATATATATATATACATATATGTATATATATAGATGTACATAAACTATTATTTATTTAAATTCTATACTTTTATTATTTAATATTTCAATATTAAAACATTGACATGCAATTTAGTTTAAGGTTTGTAGTCTCAAATTTGAAAAAAAATGTTTTTGTCAATTACCGCTATTAATTGTCATTACCGGTAATGCAAAATGCATTTAAAGAAAAAAGAATACCGGTAGAAAACAGATTGAAAACAAATGCATGTGGACAAATAATGAATAAATTATATAAAAAATCTATTGAAATTAATCATTTCTCCTTTATAAACTATTTGTATTTAATTCATTTTTTTAGAGTAATCTCAATAACATGGTTTAGTTAATTTAATAGTTAAGAAATAATTAATTAAGCATAATTCCGTTTAAATCTTTATATGTTTTTTTCGGATTGCAAGACAATTGGAACTGTAACAAAACCTGGTGGAGGGATAGGTGGGGGACCTTCTGGTATTAATGAAGGATCTTGAATATTAAGAGAGATTGTACCATGAGTAACATTTGGATTTTCCATTTGGTGAATTGATTGTTGACTCATTACGGGTGGTGGGAAATCATTTCGAACCTGTGACTGCTGCTTCAAAGGTACAACAGGTGGAGAAAAGTTGGAATTATTATAGATTGGTTGTTGATATTTAGCTCCATGTGGTGGATGAGCTGGGTAATTCAGACTATTCTGCGACATCTGAGTAAATAAAGGTTGAGGTATTGGTTGTGGTGGTGGTGGTGGTGGTGGTGGTGGTGGTGGTGGTGGTGGATATTGAATTGGAATATTTGAAACATTAGGATTTAAATTGGGAGGACTTGCGTGATTTCTAAACATCATTCTTTCTCTTAACATCTGAAGATATCTAGTCAATTTTTTCGTTTCAGCCATCCTAAATTGTCTTTCGATTCTTTCCCGAGTTTTAACCCTTTCTCTTTCTCTGAAATATATAATTATAAATGCAATTAAAGCACATAAAAGTAATGACGATAAAATAACTGTTGTAATAATTGCCCATAATGGCACTTCATGGTTCTAAGTAATTAAAGTTATTATAAAAATTATAAATTTATTTATTTACTCAATATATATAAAATATAAATAAGATATTAAATGTAAAATATTTTACTTTCTAATACATATTTATATTATATATTTAGTAAATTAAAGAAAACTCACATTATTGTTGATTTCAACATCATTACTTGAAGATGTCAAAGATAGATCATTATCTAATTTTAAATTACTCATTTATCATTTTAAAAAAAAAATCCCACAATATTAAATAAACTACTTGGGAAACAAGTAGACGTTCTCAAGAATAGATCAATTATATATATCTATATGTATATATATAATATTGAGTACTTTTGGAATATGCACGAGAGTAATGGGAAATTAAATATAATCTCAAACTTTGCGACAATACAAGACGTCAACTAGACCAGTAAGGATGATATTGAACTGAAGGCGCGTACTATCAAATTTAGCAATAAAGCACGAGTTTAGATGAAATATATACTTATTTTAATTGAATTTTACAAACTAATTAATCTTTTTATCAATATATTGCAATATTTTTCTTGTTTGAATATTAAATTAATTTATTAATAGCTAAATATTCTTGTAAATTTTGAATCTAAATAACTAATTTGTATTGCTTTATTATTTCTCTTGAATATTTAAAATATAATAAACACTTTAAGATAACTGAGTTAATGCCAATTAGCGCAAGGCATTAAATTATTAAATTAAATAATAGCTCCTTATTGTTTAAGAAGTTAATCATAGATTTGTTACTAACATCGATCTATTTATAATCTAAAAATTTGCATTTTTTTCTCCAGTCAATTATTAATGCAAATTTTGATCTTATTAGGTAAAACACGTATATTAAAATTAAACATTTTTATTAATTTTAAGGAATTAATCACAAAATTCATTCACAATGAAAAATCAACATTTTCAAGACTTACAAACAACATTCAAAACAAAAAGAAAAAAATTGCGATTTAATTAATACTCAAGTAATAGAAATAAGTGAAGTAAACTAAAAGATATATATAACACGATATATGTATATATATTATATACATATTAATTTTTAAGTCCATATTCTTAAACAGACTGGAATAAAAACTTAGTAATGAGCTTTATATAAGTGTTTCTTTTCAATAAATAAAAGAAAAGAAATTTATGAAAAAAAAGTAAGTTAATTTTAATAAATACTAGTAACAACTAATGCTTCGCTTCTATTGATGTTATATTATCACCCAACATTTTTCATTCATCAATTGCCTTTATAATCCTCAATATATAAACAAACAAATTAATTATTTCAGAATATAATAATAGTGCTGCAGTTACATAGTTATCTTCATATATGTAACATTTGCCTTTACCTATTATTGCTTGAGTTGTAACGACTAGACTAAATGAGGCAAATAATGCTCCAATGGGCGCAAGAATAAGTTCCACAGTTTTGGTTCTAGGGAAAAATAAATAAATGAATGACACAACAGTAAGTGCTATTGAAAAATATAATAGTATTAACATATAGGAAGTAAAATCATATTTAGTCTGAATTGAATATATCGTTAAGAACAATACACAAATTGCAGTTATAGCGAGTGCCATTAATATATGTCTTGGGTTTGATACAATACATAGAGCAGATAGTAAAAACGCCTCAATTACAGTTAATAATGAAAAAAGTATTATATTTGTTGGATACTTTGTAAACAACTCCGGATTAAAATATCCCGCAAAATAAATGCACATTGCAATCAAAATAAGTCCAAATAAAGAGCATTGAACCATTAAACTGTTATCCTCCAAAATTCCTTTCAATGGCTTAATTAATGATACTGATCCACAAAAGAGAATATCCACGAATAACTTCAGTAAAACCAAACCATAAACACGTCGAATAAAACCGTTCCTTAGATTATGAGAAAATGTTTCATATTCCTGACTTTCCAAATCAGAACAAGTCTCTTCATTTCTAAAATGAATTGGCACCATTTTTAAATATAATATTAGTAAGATTATCTACGAGTGATTTTCTGAAATATAATCAAAAGATAATATTTGAAATCAATTTAGGAAAAAAAAAAAAGTATTCAAACCCGAGTTAGGTTACTCCGTACAAATTTGTTCCAAAAAAAAACAATTAAAAATTAAATTGTATGTTTTTTTCAGATTATTCAAAGAAAATTAAGTGAAATATCATTAAATCGTAGATGAAAATATTAACGTCTCATATTAGAATTATATATATAATTTTACCGCCAATAAATTTGTAATATTAACATACCCACTATAAGCCAATTAAAAAGTTTTAGGCGGCTAATTGTTTATATATTAAAAATGCATAATTTTTTAAAAAATTAAGAAAGAAAAAAAATTGAAGAGCAATTGATGTAATATTTAAGTTGTTCTATATTTATGATTAAAAGAAGTGTTTGTGTTTAATCTTTATTTTTGATTTTTAACTATTTTCTTTCTACAATATTATAAATTTTATAAAGGTCTCAACACAAAAAATGGCGGTAAATCTACTCTTATTAAAATATTTGAATAAACTTTAAATATTTTAAATATTGTCTATTACATATCTATATTAGAGTAACTATTAATCTAGTTATTTTTATTCTTCATTTTTACTTGATTTATTTTATTCATATATGTATATATATAACATAATTGTTACATTATAAGTTTATATGTATTATTTTATATTTACAAAGATAAGACAATGACAGAAATTGATCAAAATATTATAGATTTATTAAATAGTAGCTCAAGATATGATATTAGTTATTTAGAGACATTTGAGGAATGTGTTAGGAATCAAATAAAGAAAAATCAATATAATTTAATAAACAATTTGACAATATTACTATTATATACTATACATCCTAAAAAGACAAATTTAGAAATTGTACAAGATATCTTGTTGCTTTCAATGATTAGAGGTCCATTATCATCTGATTTCTTGGCATGTACATACCAAATACCACTTTCAGTACAAAATGATAACAATATTAAATTAATAATTCAATTAAATGAACTATTAACAACATGTAGATATGTAAATATGTGGAATTTATTAAAGGTTAATGAATATTTGAAGAGTAAAGTTGAGAGAATTCAAGGTTTTTATGATCATATACGTGAAATTATTATTCATTCAATTGGATGTTCCCACAGTTGTATTAGTATGAATGTATTAAGTGAACTATTAGATTTTCCAAAAAATTCTATAGAGATTAAACAAATAATAGAAAAAAATAAATGGTTGTTAGATACTTCTTGTGAGATCATAAGAATACCATTATCAGAAAATTCTATAGATAATATTGACAATAATAATAATGTTAATAAAAACAAATCATTAGGAAGCAATGAATTAATAGTTAAAAATTATTTGAACTTATTAAATAGTAATTAGATAATATCTTTTTTGGTTCATTTATTAATTTCTTCCAAATTAATTCTCTTTACTGTTTTATTTCACGTTATTTTATAATTTGCTCATAATTTATTTTCGTTATTAGTAAAAATTAATGAATTAATATTATTTGAAAATTGATAGCAGATTTTTACCTAAATGAATAAATGAGGAGATATATTCTTAATAGAAACGAAAAATTGATTGCAATCATATATAAATGATCTAAGATTTATAAAGCAAATTATATATAACGATAAATTAGTGTTAAATAATTTAACTAATATGAATTGTAAAGGTTTAAATAAAATTAAAGGTATCCAATATATCAGATCTTAATATTTCATTAAAATTTTTTATGTATAATTTACTTGTTTATATATATATATATAGATCAATAATAATTTACCGCAACTGTATCGAGACGTCTCAGAACAAAAATATTAACTGTCAAGTAGTTTATAATTTTACTTCGCATACTTAAGTATTAAAAATAAATAAACATCATTGCCAATAGAATACAAAGAGAATAGGAAATGAGTAATTTAAGCATAATTCAAGGTGATTTGAATGAATTAAAATTTTTAAAGACTCAATGTAAAAGAGATGGTGTAAAGATGATTTTAAGTAATCAAATCAGACTTTTAGAAGAAAAACAAAGAAATATGTCTATTCCTGAAAATAATAGAAAAGGATTTGATAACAATAATAACAATATTGTTGTAAATAATAATAATAATAATATTAACATTAATAATTTGGAGAATACTAATAAGAAAATAATTCAAGAAATACCTATTGAAGCATACACACCTATTACGAAATATAGTTGGGATCAAACAGACAAAAATATTAAGATATATATTGATGTAGTAGGTATACAAGATAAGACGGAATGTTTAGATATCAAGTTTTCTAAGGACAATATTGATATGCAAATTAAAAATTTAAATAATAAATTTTATTCGTTTACAGTGAAATTACACGATGAAGTTAAAGCAGATGAATGTACATATAAATTTAAAAAGGATATGATTATTATTACATTAAAGAAACTTAATGCGAATAGTAAATGGCCAAGATTGTCATATAAAGACAGTTTACTTAAGAAATCTAATGCAAATGAGACAATGGGTGGATTTGGTGATTTAGGAAATCCTGAAATGAAGGATCCAATGGCAGGAATTCAAGATTTAATGAAGAAGATGTATGAAGAAGGTGATGATGAAATGAAGAGAACTATTGCCAAGGCTTGGACCGAAGCTCAGAGTAAAAATATGAAGATGCCCTGATTTCTTCCTATTTTCCCACATCTATTTATTACTAGTTTTCTATTATTATCGTCACTTAAAAGTCATTTTATTGTTTTTTAAATATTAATTTTTTTTGTTTTATTATATAGTGATCTTATTAAAATTTATATTGTAAGGATTATAAAATTAAGTGATGTTTTAAAATTTTGATTTAAGTATAAATTAAACAAAGTTGTCATTAAATATAGATAAATTAAATGACGAATTATTGGAAAATAAAGTATTTTTTTTAATAGTACTTATTAAATGTATGAACTGTTGATTATTTAAAGAAATATTGATATTATTACAGCAGAGATTATCGTTCTTATTATCATTGTTATCATTACATTCATCTTCTAACAAATTTTTCGAATTGCAAATATCATACACCTTATAAGAAAATCTTACAGAATTATAAAAAATAAATCTTTGGTAATACTGATTATTATTTAATATATTGTCATCATTATTATCATCGATTTCATTACTATAAACAGAAATCTTAAATTTAATTTTAATATTATTTTTCATTAATATATATAACTTAATTAATTGATTAATATTAGATGAATTAGTTATAATAATATTAGAATATTTCTTAATATATTTTTCAATATAATGTATTAATAATGAAATTGATGAATAGTTGTCAAATATTCTTGAAATAACTTTATCTTGATTATTAATATTAAATATTATACTAGATTTCCAAAAATTATATTGACGATCATATTTATTGATCCAACCTAAATTATTATTACAATCCTTACAATATAAATGTTCATATTTTTTTTGGGAATTATAATAAATGTTGTTTATTTCATTAATAAAAAAGTCATTAATAAAACTATCTTCTATTTTATCTTTCTTAATTAATTTATTAAGAAATACGTTTTCAGCATGAATTGATATATGATATTGGCCAATACATATCCAATTAACTTGTGCAAAGAAATTATAATTGTTACCATTATAATTACCAATATTATTATTTAATGGCAAACAATTATCACAAGTTAACATTTCTGAACCATATATCAACATTTCACTTGGTAGAGGGGCAACTGTACAATACTTATTAAATTGAGAAATAATAGCATTACATTTCTTACATAAAACATTAAAATTAATATTATCCTTTAGAATATTATTATTAAAAAAAGAATTTAATATTTTAATTTCAAAATCAAAATATGTTGTCTCTTCTTCATCAAATCTATTAAAATTTTTAATATTACAGTCAATATTATCTAATGCAATACTATTGACTATGTTGGAAAATGATATAGAATTGTATTTTTCTTTTATATTTAGAACAATCTTTATGAAAGGAATTGGTCTATTAAATTCATTCATATAAGAGTTTTCATTATAGTAATTAATAGAAAATATATTAACAATGTTAATACAAGCTGGAATATTTAATAATATAGTCATTAATAATTTGTTTTCTACTTCATTCTTTATCATATTTCTTCTTATTTCCAAATAATATTTATTATTTTTATAAATTAATATAGTAACTAATTCTTGATTTATTTCTTTTACATTTATTTCAGACTTTAAATAATTTATTTCATATTCTTCTAAATATATTAATAATGAAATTTGATTAATATGTTCATTTAGTATAATTAAACCAAAATTATTCATATTTAATTAATTTTGGACTTTTTTTTTTAATAATTTATTCTTAATTTTTAAATCAAAAATATATTTGCGCTGTAAATTATTAAATTAAATTTCAAAAATATTTTAAATTATTTGTTTTTAATTAATTCAATTTGTCTTTTAATATCTCTAATTATTGATAATAACTTTATCGCCATAATTATATTATTAGAATTAATATTTTGATTATCAACTGAATTCTCTATATATATATTTGTATTGATATTATTAATATTATTAATATCACTATTTATTTTAGTTTCATTATTTTTAGGACTTTTAATATTAAAATCATCATTTATTTTATAACTTAAATTTAATGTTTTAGATAATTCATTATTTTCATTTTCAGAATTATATACATTATTGATTATTGATTGATTATTATCATTTAATTTAGAAGTTGGATATATGTGATTTTTTTTAAGACTCTTAATATCAAATTCATTTTTTGTTAGTTTGTTTGCTTTAGGATATAAATAAGTATGATTATTATTATTAATAAAAATTTCATTATTTAATTCATTAATTTTTTGATAAGAGTTATCAAAATTTATATCTTTTGTCTCTAAAGTCAAATCTAAGTTATCTTCATTATTTTTTTGAATTAAACTTAATGATAATCTGCAATTTTTTAACTCGTCTTTTATTTCTTTAATTACATCATTTTTTAAATCTATCCCTGATAAGTCATTTCTTGAATTTAAATTAAAATTGTTATTTTCAATAAAATTATTATTAAGATAAGATTTATCATTTGTTTTCATCATGTTTTCAATTTTTAACTTCCAATCCTCAACATTATATTCATTATTTAGTTCTTTATTATTAAAATATATTTTTTTTTTTTCAATTGCTTTTAGATCACAATGAAATTCAAGCTTTTTTTCTTGAAATTCTTGTAAATCTAAGTTTAAATCATATAATTCTTTTTTTTCTTGAAATTCTTGAGATTTTTTATATATCTGATTGGGATTTTCA
This sequence comes from Cryptosporidium baileyi, assembly GCA_001593455.1. NCBI lineage: Eukaryota > Apicomplexa > Conoidasida > Eucoccidiorida > Cryptosporidiidae > Cryptosporidium > Cryptosporidium baileyi. The sequence goes on from JIBL01000101.1 coordinate 46,396, forward strand.
TTATAAGTTTGTTTGAAATCTTTATTTATTACAATTAGATCTTTTTTTAAATCTTGACAAGAATTTTCTTCAAAATTATTTAAATTATTATTAAATTCTATATTAAAATTTTCATAAAAATCTTCTGGATATATTTTTGGATTTAAAATTGAATCATTGTTTAATTTATGATTTAATTCTTTCTTTTCAAAATTATCATTTATTTCTTCTTTTAATTGATCTCTTAATTGTTTTTGCCTTTTTAACTCATCATGCAATTCTTTATTCAATTCTAATTGATCTTTCCATTCCTTACTTTGTTCGGATTCATTATATACCTTCATATTATCTATTAATGATGAGTTATCATTATCCAAATTATACGTTTGATTTAATAAATGATTTGTTGTTTCATATATATTTTCAAAATATTCACTTAAATTATTTGAAAAAGTAATTGTTTCCGATAATTTGACATCATCTTCATTTAAAATATCATTATTTTGAAGGATATCATTAGAAAAACTTCCATTTTGATTATTTTCATTTTGTTTATTATTTATATTAATATTAATATTACTATTTGTGTTATTATTATTATTAATATTACTATTCTTATTATTAATACCGTTATTTACATGTGCATTATTATTATTATCCACATATATATTATTATCAATATTATTATTATTCAAATTATTATTATTACTGTTACTAATATTATTAGTATTATCAGTATTATTAATATATAAATCTAAATAATCATCTTTATCACTTATATTTAAGAATTCTTCTAATTCAAAATCACTTCCATATTCACTTTCTTCAATATTATCTTTAATATTAAAATTACTTAAATTTGAGATTTCGGCTTCCCCACATAGTGTATTTTTTTCTACAATATTATTGCATGTGTTATTAAGTTGCATGCTAAATTTATTATCTACTTCTCTATTTGAAATAAGCAAATCTAGAAATGAGTCTAATTCATTCATATCTTGTTCTATATTTTTTTTGTATTTAATATTACTTATTCCCAATATTGGTACTTTCTTTGAATTATAACATAATAATTTTGTTAGCTTATCTCCGTAATTTTCGTCATTTTCTATTATAAATGATAGTGTTTTTTCCTTATTTGAATTATTCATTTATTAACATAAATATTCAATATTTCATAATTTATCTATGTATTCTTATATTTAGAGATGTTTATTTTCATTATTTAAAATGACATATTTGGTAAATTTAAAATTTAATACTAAATCCCCCCTCCCCCTTTACATCATTTTAAGGATATAAAATTTCAAATTATTAGAGTTAAAAAAAAAAAAATTAAAACTATTAATAATTTAAAAATTAGAAATATTTCTAAGATATTTAAATTAAATTGAGAATGAATGAAAACTTCAAGTATATATATATATACTTATTTATTTATTTATTTAAAATTTACTTAATTGCCAAAGTCCATCATTTAAATAATGAATATTTTCAATACAAACACCTTTATTTAACTTTCTAATTTCCTCAGTACTCATCACTGTATATCCAATTGAACAAGCAACTTGTGATCCTTCTCCTACAATCTTAACCACTTGCTTCTCACTAATATCATCCATTTTACCACCTGAAGAAGTTAATCCTGGACACATTATGTTAGAACCTTTAAGAACATGTTTTATTGCCCCTTTATCTATTTGCATTGTAGGCATCATATCTGGGTATTTGTGAAGTAAACGTAGTGTAGGAAACCAAGGGCCGTCTCTTTGTTGAAAAAATAAAGGTATTGAATCTAGTACTATAAATTGAAAATGACCAGAGCATTTCGCCAATACAATATTTCCTTTTTTAGGTAGTATGTCATCTATAACTTCTTCTAATAATGGATATTGTGCAAGTATATTTGCTCTAACGGATCTTTGTACAGATGACTTTAATTGATTTTGAGAGGAAATATTTTCTATTGAGAATTTTTTCATCATCTTGAATGATAATTTTTTTAATTCAAAATATTATAAATTGTTATTTTAATGTTTACAGTCTAAAAAGAATTAATTACAAAATAATATTAATCATATGAGAAAACTTAAATACTAATTTTTTTAAATTTTCAATCTTGTCCTCTTCAAATATTTGAATATTATTTAAACAGAAGCAATTTATAATAAATGATTTTTCAATAATATTTTTGTCTTTTAATTATATTGCTTCGTTAAAATTTGATCAATAATAATTCATTAATCACGCGCCAAATGCAATTATTTAAATATAAATTTATATTTAATCTTTGGGTAGCATTCTATTTTATTATTCTTTATTAATGCTAAATTGATAAATATGTAATTACATAAAACAAGAAGAAATCAATTTTAATAATTAAAACACATACAATAATTTAATTTCTAATAGAAGACATTTAGATTAATTTTTATACAAAATTTCTCAATATATCTAAATATTTTATTTTTAATTCATTAAAAAAAATACATGTTTAAATTTTTGTAATTTTAAATATATAAACAAAAAATAAACATTACAATTTGTAGTAAATCAATTAAAATATTATTAAATTAAATATTTAAATAAGTTAAATTAGATATTTTGTATTTTTCATGTTTAATATATATACTTTGCATGCAATATTGTAAATATTGTATTGTAGATGAGCATTAAATTTAACTTGTTAGATATCTTATAATCTTTTAACTTAGTAATTAGTCATTCGTAACTATCAATACATAATAAAATATCTTGCATATTTCCCATATTTTCAATATGTTCATTATTTAAATATTTAAGAGAATAACCTTCTTCATTACAAATGTGTAAAATACATATAAAAAAAATTCCTATTGAAATTGATTTAATATCAATTTCAGAAAGTAGTTTTATCTAGATTTAATAAATAGTTAAAGTAATAATTTATTAATAAACAGAACTTACTGATAAATTAATAATATTTGCTAAATCTAAAGTTTGATTTGTTGAGTTTAATGTTTGAATTGAGTATTTGAGATATTTTTTAATAACGTCGACATCAATATGAGTTGAACTCGTATTTGATTTTAATATTGAATAATTCTGATTTTCAATTAATATGGATTTTGAAGTTTTCTCAAGTAAAGTTTCTTTATCAAAATTACTTGTTTGTTCAATTGGTGTAATTAACAATTTATTATTTACAATATAATTGTTAATCAAATCATTCTTTTGACTATCATTTTCTTCAATTTGATATTCACTTGTGATTAAATCTATATCTCGATATTCAGTTGAATAGTCATCAAGACATTCATCTTGAGAATTAATAAATAATTGATTAGAATTATTAATGATTGGATTATGGATTGATAATAAATCAATTTTTCTTCCAGTTAAGTTAGCTAGGCAAAATAAATGATTTAAATTGTAATTAAATATAGAAGTTGTATTGCATTCATCAATAAATACTTTATCATTTTGTAACTTCGTTTTTGTTTTTTTAGGACTGTTTTCTATTATTTGATTTTTAGGTAATTTAGAAAAATATTCAATACCATCAAATAAATTATCATCAATATTTTTAATTAATGAATTGAAATTAATAGTATTTTTTTGATTATTAGATTTGCTATTAGATTTTACATGATTAGTTTTTAGTGAAAAGTTTTTGTTTTTAAATTTATTAATTGTTAAATAATCAATAATATGACCTAAATCAATAGAATAAAAGTCTTGTTCTTGACTAATTGTTTTTAATTGTCGAGAATCTGCATCAAAACTATATTTTTGAAATAAATCATTAATGTGATGTTGAAATCCAATAAGATTATCATTAAATTCATTATCTTTTTCACAATTATTGTCAATAATGTCGTCAATTTTATCATCTTCACAATAAATATCAATATTATTCAATTGAGTTTCAGAATTTGAATTGTATTTTTTGTTTGAAAATGAATCATCATAATCATTAAAATGTTGCACAATTATTGAATTATTTATTTCTTTGTTATCATTATATTGTGCATTTATTTCTTCTATAGAATCCAATATTTTTGTTAATTCAGGAGAAATAATATCACTGTTTGTGTCATTTGATAGTAACATATTTAGTGTTGTACTATTGACTTTTAATAACATCAAATCATTTTTTATTTTTTGCACTGAATCTATATGATCTATCTTATTTTTTCCAGATATATTAAATGAAATTGAAATTGAATTTTCATTATTACTAAATTCTTTTAATTCTAAATTATTCATTAGCATAGAAGATATAGAACCTAAATTACCGTATTCAACACCAAATCTTATTTTGTTTATTTTAGTTTCATTATCCAAAAATTTCACAAAATAAGGTTTTTCTATAATATCTTTGCTCTTATCAAAATTTTTAATACTAATCAGATTATTATCAACAATTGTATTATCATTCTCAGTGTAAATATCTTTCTTTTTAATTATCTTTTTTTCTAAGAGTTCATTTTTTTGAGATAAAATATCTTCATCATTTGAATTATTATATTCATCATTAATTTCTTCATCATTTAATAATATCTGACCATTCTTTATACTGGATAATATTTTATAAGCATTATCAAAAGTTGAATCAACTCTATATCCATATATTCTTGCTGATGCTTCTAATGTAACTGCAGCTCTTTGAAATTTTTCAAAATTACCATCTTCTACAAAATCATTGTTTACATCTATTTGAGTTTCATCTAAAACATTGCTTTCAATAAAACTTTCTTTTTCAAATTTTAATGATTTTGTATTTTCTGCATTAACAATGTCATTTAAATGATCTATTAATATTATATCAAATGCATTTTTAGTAGATATTTTATTTTGTCTTAACAAGTTTAAACATTGATTACAAAGTTGATTTAATTTATCTCTAGGTAACTGACTTGATAATTTCTCAGTAAAAAGTGATTTATTCTGTTCTAATTGATACTTTATATTTATTGATTTTCTAAATAATATTGAATTTTCATTGTAATCCTCATTGGAAATAGATATTGATCTTCTATTGTTAAAAATTGATTTTTTTGATTTTTTTTTAATGGAATCATTATTAAAAACATTTTCATCATTTTCAATACACTAATTTTTCAATAGTAATTAATAACATTTAAAATATAAAGTTTAAATTAACTTACATTATTTAAAGCATCTTCTGTTTCTTTTAAATTTAACGATAACCTTCTCATTAGATGTTTTTGTTTGTTAATTAAAAGAATTTATATAAAAAATAATAAAAACAAGCCATTGATATTTTAATTAAAAAATCATTTATTAACAAATTTATTTCATGGAATATATTTGTTTTTTATCATTGTGGGGATAATCGGTATATAATTTACATGCCGGTTAAAAAGGGACACGTAAGAGTAGTGCGTAAATATAAACTCGATTAAATAATTTTTAAAAAAATTTTAAATATTAAAATTCATTATTAAGGTATTGAATGTAAGAACCTTAATAATTTTATTATATTTGACTTAAGTTAAAAAATGGATTTACATAATGATGATAAAAAAGATAAAATTGACAATTGTCAAGATATAAAGAATTATGTAAATAAAGATATTTGTAATTCTTTATTAGAAATGGGATTCAATTTGATTGAATCAGAAAAGGCTGTGTTTTTTACACGTAATAAAGGTCTTGAAGAGGCATTATCTTGGTTAGAAGAAAACTCAAATGATAGTACTATTAAAGAACCAATTATTGAAATTGAGAATTTAAGTGAATCTAAAGAAAAAAGCAAATTAACAGACGAGGAAATCCTGGAAAAAGCAAAAGAGTTACAAAGAAAAGCTCGAGAATTACGTCTTCAAAAAGAAAAGGAAGAAGAGATAGAGAAAGAAAAAAGAAGAATTGCATCGACTAAGCAAATTCTGGAAGCTCAAAGAAAAATGGAGGAAGCGGAAAGAATTAGGAATATAGAAAAATTTTCAAGAGAAAAGGATGATCATGAAAAAGAGAGGCAAAGACAATTGAGTTTACTCAAAGAGGAATGGGAAGCGAGATTTGGCTGTCCATATCCTGAAGAAAAGAAAAATCAAATACCGAAAAGTAATAAGGAAAAAGTGGCATATTATTGTAATAAAATGAATAAAGAATATAGATCTAGTGATTATAATGGTTTAATTAAGTGTTTTAATCTATTAAAAACATATATAAGCAATGTACTAAATCATCCATACGAAGATAAATATAAAAAGATACGTCTTAGTAATCCAACTTTTGAATCAAAAGTATCAAAATATGAAGGTTCTATTGAATTATTAATGGCATGTGGATTTATAAAAGACGAAAGTAATGAGTTTTTAATGATACCACCAGAGAAAGTACCCGATACATTCGTTTGTGGCCAAGCAGTCAAATTCTTAACTTTATTAACAAATAATTAAATACATTAGCCGTAATATATAGGTTATATTAAGATAGCTCATAAAATTTTACCGAATAATAGCTATTAAACATCAATATAATATATTTATCGGATCTAAATTATTTAGAATAAATATTATTGAATCTAAAAACATCTATTTTCAAAAAGACTTCAATAATATTGAACGACTAAATATTTAGAATCATATTAAGGTAGATAATAAATATTTATCGAAATAGCCTCAACTATATAATTACGAATTCGATATTAATCAAACTTTTGATAGATTAATATAATTATTTAATTCGAAAAAAAAAATCCAATCTTTATAAATTAATATAGGGATCTGCAATGTTGTGATGATTGGGATATGAAGATGAATATTTATCACTATAGTATTTATGATCTACATGAACCTGATTCTTGTGAAGCTTTAAACCAATAACGTCGTGATTAGAAGAAGAGCCTGAAAATACAGAATTTTGTTGATGATCTGGCAAGGAATTGAGTAATATTCCATTATCTGTAACTAATACAGATCTATCCATAACCAATTTGTATGATTGATCATCTTGCTTCTCTCTAAAATACCAATAATGTTGTGCCTTACAACCGTGCTTTCCGACTCCTTTTACTGGCATTACTCCATGATCCGGTAAGAATGCTATAGGATTCGGATTTGCAAGATCAAACTTATCTGTCAGAACCCAATTATGAAGTTTCTTTTCATAGAAAATATAGTAATTATTTGCGGTTGTTTTACCTGTTTTATACCATATAAGTCTTCCTCCATGTATCCAAGGACTCTCTTCATGATACGGGTGCATCATTACTGTATATTTACCATTTATTGCTGAATGTGCCCCTACTCTTCCTAATAAATGGATTGTTCTCGGGAAATAAACAACTGACTCATCATGTACTGGAATTTCTGTCAATGGTTTTGGAGGAATACTTCCTTGTATTTCCATTGGAAGCTTGTAATCATTATTTTCTGTAGAAATTGGTTTATTTTCTAAATCAGCTGTCGTTTTAATCGGCTTTGAATTATCTGATAAAGTATTATGAGAAGAATTATCTACATTATTATCTAAATCTGCTACTACCTTGGCGTAGTGTGATCTACCGTGTTCAATATCTTCAATATCATCTATATCTTCTTCAAGAAAATCATGTTCATCAATCCAATCTTCTTCCAAATCAGACCAATCACCTGTATGCAAATCTTTATCGTTTGAATGTAAAATATCATGATTAATATCATCATGTGTAATTTTTAAATTATCATCTTCGAATATTGAAACATTGTTAGATTTTGATTTATTTGCTGAGAATAAAATCCAATATAAACCCATAACGAAACAAACAAAAATTATAAATCCAAATAACCCTGCATATCTCTTCCTATATTTTCTTAAACGTAAATTATTAAAAAACGATTTCTTTGTATCGAATACTATGGTGTCAGAATAATCCTTTGTAGAGAAACTATCCATATTCATATAACTTCCAGAAACACCGGCCATATCTTGAACCGTCTGCATAGAAAGTCCTGAAATTCCATAGGCGTGACCTGAAGTGCCATAAGGCTTTTGTCTATTATATATACTATTGTTCGTTCCTTGCATTCCTTTTATTTCTTATTTATCCAAAAAAACTCAAATTATATGAAGATTTGAAACAAATTTGTTTAATTGTTGTTAAATTAAATATATTTTAAATAAAGTGGTCAATACCAACTGCCCTTCTTGAATTATGTCAATGAAATTATATTAATTATTTTCAAAAATGAATTCTCTGTCAATTCGTAATATGTTATTGTATATTAATTATATAACACAACAACGTAGTACAATAAAAACAAACTTTTCTATGAAACTTAGTAATTTTCAATATAAACCAAGTATATCCAATTCTTTCATATAGTTTTTTCTATAGTTGTTTGATTAAAAAAAAAAATTCAACTGTCAAGATTGATTAAATTTTCTGTATTGATTCAAAATTCAAATTTTAAATTAAAACTAATTTACCGCCTGCTAGCCTCTTCTCGGATTAGAGGTTGGCGCTAGATACCTTTTATGATTTTATAGATCCATTTGAAGTAATGCTCGCAAACAAAGGTCATGTAATAAATATCTTCAGATTTTCTATATAATTCAAAGCCGTCCACATTTACATTTTGAAGTAACAATGCGGTTTTAAAAAAAAAAAATGAAAATAGCAAACAATATAATAATAATAAATTTTTAAAAAATAGAATGTCTAAATAATATGTATTTGTACAAATTAAACAAGTAAGAATGAATATTTAATCGATTAACTACATACTATATATATTATATATATATATATAATATATCCTAGTTCATTAAAAGTGAGAAGAATGAAATTATAAGTTTCAACATAAAACTAGGGTTATTATTCATTTAAACTTGAGTTTTTTAAATACAATCTGAACTGTCCATCTTATTCTAATAATTTCTTGTTTTCATATCTTCTCGTTCCAGTAATTTGTTATTATATGTTTATCCACTTAATACGCAAATACCACCTACTTCCTTGATCTTCTTCTCGGCCTTCTTTGAGAAACGTCGAGCTTTAACAACTACTGGGACATTTGGAATATGACCAGCTCCTAAGACTTTAAAAATTCCTGATCTAGTGCAATCAATAACTGGTGCCTTATCAGTTTTATTATTCTTGTAATGTTCTAATGTGTCTTTTGAAACCAAACTCCATAATTTCTCAACATTTACAGTTGGACAGTACAACTTATTCATTCTTTTATGGAAGTATCTCATACCCACTTTACCGAAATAACCTGGGTGATATTTATCAAACCAATTTCTTTTATGTGTCATACCACCACAGGCACCACGACCACCAGGATGCTTTCTATGTTTACCTACACGACCATGACCTGCAGAAACATGTCCTCTCTTCTTTCTATTCTTCTTAAATCTAAATAAATTAATTAAAATATTCAATAATTAATTATAAACAATGACCGATTATTGAGATTTAAATTATTGAGAGAAGCATAAGACGAATATATTTTAAAAGTCGTCTTTTTGCTACTTTCAATAAACAACATCATCGCCAATAAAGGTTTACAGTAATCAATAAAAAAACTTACCTTGTTGTCATTTTAACCAAGGAATTTTTTGAATTTGATTCTTTATGATATAATTCCCTATATTTCCCTAAATTCCGGCTCTTCTTCTGATCCTCTGGCAAACTACAAATTGAATATATTTATTATACAACCCTTATCAAATTAAATATAGAGACATATACTGTTAATATTATTAAAAATTTTAAAGTAAAATCATACATAACATTTGTGACCGGTAGCTTCCTCACTTTCACTCAAATTATATTATTAATTATTAACAATATTAATATATCTTGAGACAGCCGTCTCATATTGCTAATGGCGCTATTGCGCCATTTTTTATTATAATTAAAAGATTTTAATAAAGACTATTTAAAGATTTAATTATCTATTTTTAGATATCTATTTTAACTAAAATATCAAATTTGTAATTAAAAACATTTGTTGAAATTCTATTTATATATTTATAATTTAAGTTATATATCTTAATTCTTTTATATACCAATTTTTTTTTTATATTATTTCTATTTCGTGATATTTTTAAATATTGTTGCAAATATAAACTCATTATAAATTCCTATATCTTTTTTTTTATAATTATCTTTTAATTATTTACAAATTATATTGTTGTTTATTAATATTTCTTAATAGATGTAACTAAATTAAAAATTATGGCGGTATAAAGTTCGTATAAATTGTATATAATAGATATTAAAATTATAGGTATAGAAATCGTCAAACTCTGACGAGTAACTAATCTAATTCTTATTTTTCTTTATTATAATAAAATCTTAAATTAAAAACCTATATAGCAAAGATTTTATTAAATAGTAATTATTACAAAATGAATGATGAAGAGAAAAGTAAATTTGTACTAGATAACGATACTAAAGATGGAAACAATAGCTATTTTAGTAATGTTAAATTTGAGTCTTCAGATATTTGTGATCAATTAAAAAAATCATTAAAAGAAATGGGTATGGAAACAATGACTGAAATACAGGCAAAAGCTATTCCTCGTATTCTTAATGGAAAAGATGTATTAGGAGCAGCTAAAACTGGTTCAGGTAAAACATTAGCTTTCTTAATTCCAGCAGCAAATCTATTGTATAATGTTGAATTTCTACCTAGGAATGGAACTGGTGTAATTATAATATCACCAACAAGAGAATTAAGTCTTCAAATATATGAAGTATGTCGTGAATTATGTAAATATCTTCCACAAACTCATGGATTAGTAATGGGTGGAGCAAATAGAAAAACAGAAGCAGATAAATTATCTAAAGGAATAAATATTTTAGTTGCTACTCCTGGTAGACTTTTGGATCATTTACAAAATACAAAACAGTTTTTATACAAAAATTTATTAAATTTAGTAATTGATGAAGCAGATAGAATATTAGAAATTGGTTTTGAAGAAGAAATGAATCAAATAATTAAATTATTACCAAAAGAAAGGCAAACATCATTATTTTCCGCAACACAAACAACTAAAGTTGATGATCTGGTCAGATTATCATTAAGAAATCCGATTCTAATTGAATGTAAAAACAAAACATCTACAGCAACCGTCACTGGACTTGAACAAGGATATGTTATTGCACCAGCAAATCAGAGATTTTTGTTATTATATACATTTTTAAAAAAAAATCGTGATAAAAAATTAATGGTATTTTTTAGTAGTTGTATGTCAACTAAATTTCACGAGGAATTATTTAATTATGTTGATTTATCTTGCTCATCTATACATGGTAAAAAAAAACAATCATCTAGAATGCAAACTTATTACGATTTTTGTTCTGCTGAGAAAGGTTTATTATTATGTACTGATGTTGCTGCAAGAGGTTTAGATATTCCAAATGTCGATTGGATTATTCAATATGATCCTCCAGATGATCCAAGAGAATATATACATCGTGTTGGAAGAACAGCACGTGGTGCAGGTGGTACAGGAAAAGCCTTGTTATTTCTTTTACCAGAAGAAGTAGCTTTTTTACAATATTTAAGAAAAATGAATATACCACTTAATGAATATGTTTTTGGTAAGAATAAAATTGCTAATGTTCAGAATCAGCTTGAAAGGCTTATTGAGAAAAATTATCATCTTCATTGTTCTGCAAGAGATGCTTATAGAGCATATTTACATTCATATGCTTCTCACTCTCTTAAAGATGCTTTTAATGTTTATAGTTTAGATCTCCAACAAATTGCTACTAGTTTTGGTTTTAATACTCCTCCTAAAGTTGATCTCAATCTTAAATCAGGTGGTAAATCATCTAGAAATTCTAAATCTAAAAATAAAAATAGTAACCCATATTTTAAATCAGGTCACAAATTCTCTGCTTCAAACCCATATGGTGTTAAGGATCAGAATGATAACAGACAATTTGTTAGATAGTTTAAGAAACAATACTATATATTAGAATCGTTATTTACATTATCATTATAACAAAATCTATATTAATAGATATTCTTAATTGAAATAGTCAAAATTTATTTATATTCAATTCAATTATGTGATTTAACTTGTGAATTTTAATTACCTTATTTTTTCAAAATGAAATTCATTTAAATCGTCTTTTATAAAATATAAGAGCGCTTAAATTTAGATTTCCGTTTGAGGGGTCTTTTTCCATGTTTTATGGATATAAAAAATAGAAAGAAATCAAATTTTTCTTATTATAGAATTAAATATAAATTTATTATACAAAAGATTGTCATATTTTATTTTATACATCAAACAATTTTTAAGTAAATTATTATTTTTATTTATTTTTAATAATTACTATTAGTTATTGAAGTAAAATAGGAAGAGTTAAATAGATTATATAAATTTATATTAAAAATGTCAGAAAATTCTTTAAATATCAATGATGAAGTAAAGAATGTTTTAAGAGGAGTTGTTCCTCCTGAGCCTAAGTTAGTTGGAACTTATGTTAATATGGTTCCTATTACGGAATCTAATTTAAACTCATTATCTGGAAATAATAAAAAAATACCTGAAGATAAGAATGAGAATAAAGATTCTACTGAAAATTCTCAGAATAAAAATTTAGAAGATTCAAATTTAAAAAGTAATCCTGTATCTAGATTTCCTATTTCAGCAATGAATATGGAACAACTGCAACAATTCATGATAAATATGCAACTCAATAATATGAAGGAACAAAATAATAATATAGGTGCAGCTACAAATGCAACATTTCCATCACTTAACAATAATTTCAATATGAATATGAATAATTTAATGACAAGTTCGACATCATCAAATTATAATATTCCACCAGTAGGTACTTTAGATCCTAATGTACTTTCTTCATTAGGTTTAAATGTACAAAAACCAACATTACAACCAATGCAATTCCCTAATATGCAACAAGGTATACCTAATTTATGTGGAATTCAAGGACAAGATTTGAATTTAGCAGCATGGATGCAGAAACAACGTATAGCATTAGCTCTTTCTGAAATTCAAAATAATAATCAGATTGATTTAAATGCAGAAAAGAATGGTAATTTAAATATAAATTCTCAGAATAAGAATGTTGGACAGACTCAAGTTCCTTTAATGATGAATTCTTTAGGAAATTTAGGTTTGCAAAATAATATTTCAAATAATGTATCAACGCAATTAACCCCTCAATTGGCTGCTTTTCTAGGTAATCCCAATCTTGTTCCAACAAAGGATGTGAATGGATTACAAATGAATATGAAAGTACCCAATGTAACAGGAGGTTTTGGTACAAATATGAATGTTACTTCATTAACAGAAAATGTTCCAGGTTTGATTCAACCTACAAATGATATTTCCAAAATAGAAAATATGATACAACAACAACAACAACAATATGTTAATAATCAACTAATGGCAGCAGCTCAGTTGTTAAGACAACATGGTATCCAAGCTACAATAGGTACGGAACCAAAAGAATCGCTTAATTTAAATTCAGATAAAGTAAAAAAACCAGCAGTTCTTCAGAAGATAATTGCAAGTAAAATAAATCCAAAAATTTTTGTTGTACCTAATGCTTTAACTAATATTGAATGTGATAATATTATCGAATTTATTCAAGATCGTCTTGAAATTTCGAAAATTTCTTTATCGAAAAGAGATAACGAGGATACAGAAAAGTTAAAAGAAGAAGATAAAGAAGATTTTTGTAAATCAAAGACAGCATGTATAAAACCTGAGGAAACTCCATTAATTAAAGAAATTGAAACTAGACTTGGACTTTTAATTGAAGGTGATGTATTAAACATGGAGCCAATATTAGTTCACAAATATTCAACCAATGATTATATAAAGGAACATCATGATGGTGACAATAGAACCAGTACTATAGCTGTATTTTTATCAGATTTAGATAATGGTGGAGAACTTGATTTTCCATATGCAGGTATTAAAATTAAACCTAAGAAAGGATTAGCTGTAATATGGCCTAATGTTAATTCTGAAGGTAAATTAGATTACACAACTATTCATGCTGTGAATAAAATTATGGAAGGAGATTCAAATAACAATAAAGATTCATCTTATTTATTATACCTGCACATAAACAAAGAACCAGTTAGATTAAAATATGAGGCATCTTTGGCAATGCAACAAGTTATTCAAAATGATTCGGAAGCACCTTCGAATCCTAGAATAATAACTCAAGTTTCTTATCCAATATCCGAAAATAAGTAGAATTGTATTTATTTTTAAATTGATGAATAGGGTCCCAATCAAAATTCAAATAGTGCTTTTTGCATCCGCATGAGACTCTTTAGGTACAGATTCATAAATAGTTTTATCTTGAATATTTTGATTTTATTCTTCGTAAGATCTGGCATGTATAGTTCCTTTTTCATCAGGAACAGATTCAAATATTGTTTTATCTTGTATTCTTTCCTCACTTAAACAATAACTGGCATCAGGAATTAGTTCTGATCTTGGTAATGAGACAAATACTGTTTGTTTTTGTTCATATTTAAGTTCATCACAAGATCTAGCATCAACTTTAGAATTAAATGATGGAATCGATTCAAATACTGATTTTTCTTGATAATTTACATTCATTTTTTTATAAGTTATATTAGATTTGAATTCAAAATTTTTATTAGATTCATATGTAGTTTTATCTTCAAAATCAATTTTTGTATTGTAGCTTGCATCAATATTAGATTTAACAATTGGATTTGATTCGTATATAAATTTTTCTTGTCTATTTTGTTCGATTTTTTTATTATATCCGCTGTCAGCAGAGGATTTAATAATAGGATTAGATTCATATACAGACTTTTCTTCTTTGTAATTAATTTGTGTGTTATAACTAATATCAGCATTTGATTTAATTATAGGTTCTGATTCATAAATTGATCTTTCTTCCTTATACTCAATTTTTTCATTATAACTGATATCAGCATTAGATTTTATTAAAGGAGTTGATTCATATATTGATTTTTCGTTTACATAATTAAATTTCGTATTATAACTAATGTCTGCATTAGAATTAAATGTTGGATTTGATTCATAAATCGATTTTTCTTCTTTATTAATGATTTGTGTATTATAACTAACATCAGCATTTGATTTTAATTTAGGTACTGATTCATAAATTGATTTTTCTTCTTTATGATTAATTTGTGTATTATAACTAACATTAGCACTTGATTTTAATATAGGTGTTGATTCATAAATCGATTTTTCTTCTTTATTAATGATTTGTGTATTATAACTAACATCAGCATTTGATTTAATTATAGGATTTGATTCATAAATTGATTTCTCCTCTTTATGATTAATTTGTGTATTATAACTAATATCAGCATTTGATTTAACTATAGGGTCTGATTCATAAATTGACTTTTCTTCTTTATTAATAATTTGTGTATTATAACTAACATCAGCATTTGATTTAATTATAGGATTTGATTCATATATTGATTTCTCCTCTTTATTGTTAATTTTTACATTATAACTAATATCAGCATTTGATTTAACTATAGGTTCTGATTCATAAATTGATTTTTCTTCTTTATAATCAATTTGCGTATTGTAACTAATATCAGCATTACATTTTATTAAAGGTGTAAATTCATATATTGATTTTTCTTCTTTATGATTAATTTTTATATTATAACTAACATCAGCATTTGATTTTAGTATAGGTGTTGATTCATAAATCGACTTTTCTTCTTTATGATTAATTTGTGTATTATAACTAACATCTGCATTTGATTTTAATATAGGTGTTGATTCATATATCGATTTTTCTTCTTTATGATTAATTTGTGTATTATAACTAATATCAGCATTTGATTTTAATATAGGTGTTGATTCATATATTGATTTCTCTTCTATATTGTTAATTTGTGTATTATAACTAAAATCAGCACTTAATTTTTCAATAGGTTTTGATTCAAATATAGATTTTTCGTCCTTCAAATAATCAATGATTGAATTATAACTCACATCAGCATTAGTTTTAATATTTGGATTTGACTCAAATACTGATTTTTCTTCTTTGTGAGTAATTTTTATATTGTAACTAACATCAGCATTTGATTTTTCTAAAGGTTTTGATTCAAATACTGATTTTTCATCTTTTAAGTCATTGACTTTAGAATTATAACTCACATCAGCACTTGATTTTTCTATAGGTATTGATTCAAATATTAATTTTTCATCTTTCAAATTATTAATCTTTGAGTTGTAACTCGCATCAACATTAACTTTAACAATTGGATTTGATTCAAATATTGATTTTTCTTCTTTATGATTAATTTTCATATTATAAGTAACATCAGCATTAGTTTTAATAGTTGGATTTGATTCATATACAAATTTTTCATCTTTTGAATTAACAATTTTTGAATTATAACTAACGTCAGCATTTGATTTTTCTAAAGGTTTTGATTCAAATACTGATTTTTCATCTCTTAAGTCATTGACTTTAAAATTATAACTCATATCAGCATTTGTTTTAATATTTGGATTTGATTCAAATATTGATTTGTCTTCTTTACGTATAATTTGAGTATTATAACCAATATCAGCATTTGATTTAACAATTGGATTTGATTCATATACAAATTTTTCATCTTTTGAATAATTAACCTTTGAATTATAGCTTACATCAGCATTTGATTTTTCTAAAGGCTTTGATTCAAATATTGATTTTTCTTCTTTATGACTAATTTGTGTATTATAACTAACGTCAGCATTTGAATTTTCTGAAGGTTTTGATTCAAATACTGATTTTTCATCTCTTAAGTCATTGACTTTAGAATTATAACTCATATCAGCATTTGTTTTAATATTTGGATTTGATTCAAATATTGATTTGTCTTCTTTATGATTAATTTGTGTATTATAACTAACATCAGCATTTGATTTTTCTAGAGGTATTGATTCAAATACCGATCTTTCATCTCGTAAATTATCTATCTTTAAATTATAGCTAGCATCAGCATTCGATTTTTCCGAAGGTTTTGATTCAAATACTGATTTTTCATTTTCAAGGTTACTAATTTTTGAATTATAACTAACATCAGCATTTGATTTTTCTAAAGGTTTTGATTCAAATACTGATTTTTCATTTTCAAGGTTACTGACTTTTGAATTATAACTAACATCAGCATTTGATTTTTCCAAAGGTTTTGATTCAAATATTGATTTTTCATTTTCAAGGTTACTGACTTTCGTATTGTAACTAACATCAGCATTTGATTTTTCTAAAGGTTTTGATTCAAATATTGATTTCTCATCTTTTGAATTAACAATTTTCGAATTATAACTAACATCGGCATTTGATTTTTCCAAAGGTTTTGATTTAAATACTGATTTTTCATTCCTTAAATTATCAATTTTTGAATTATAACTAACATCAGCATTTGATTTTTCTAAAGGTTTTGATTCAAATATTGATTTCTCATCTTTTGAATTAACAATTTTCGAATTATAACTAACATCGGCATTTGATTTTTCCAAAGGTTTTGATTTGAATACTGATTTTTCATTTTCAAGGCTACTGACTTTTGAATTATAACTAACATCAGCATT
This sequence comes from Cryptosporidium baileyi, assembly GCA_001593455.1. Classification (NCBI taxonomy): domain Eukaryota; phylum Apicomplexa; class Conoidasida; order Eucoccidiorida; family Cryptosporidiidae; genus Cryptosporidium; species Cryptosporidium baileyi. Next base: position 63,922 of record JIBL01000101.1, read on the forward strand.
TGATTTTTCCAAAGGTTTTGATTCAAATATTGATTTTTCATTTTCAAGGTTACTGACTTTCGTATTGTAACTAACATCAGCATTTGATTTTTCTAAAGG
>JIBL01000105.1:0-200271 GCA_001593455.1 Cryptosporidium baileyi
ACAACAACTACTACTACTACTACCACAACAACAACAACTACTACTACTACCACAACAACAACAACTACTACTACTACTACCACAACAACAACAACAACTACTACTACTACCACAACAACAACAACTACAACAACAACAACTACTACTACTACTACCACAACAACAACAACAACAAACTACTACTACTACTACTACTACTACTACTACCACTATTACTACCACAATACCTTGGTATGATGATATTCAAGATGATTGTATAATCTTTGATTTTAGTAGACCTTGTAAAGGGTACAATTCAACTATTACAAATGATGTAACTAATGGAAACGTATTTTGGATTAATTCAATGATCACAATTAGTAAAAATAGAAGAAAATTATATTTTTCAGAAAATAATAATCCTATTACAAATACTCAATATTGGATGGGATATAAGTTTACAAAAAATAATGATCCTGTATTTTCATTATTATTTAATGAAACTTATATTACTTTAGTGGATTGGATAGGACAACAAGAATATTATACACCTTACACAAATGAACAATTGGCCTATGAAAATATGAATTTTACTATTGGTATTGGTTTAAGTAGATTAGGGCTTTATATAATAAATGATGATATGGATAGTCTTATTCAAGTACAACCTCAATATGATTATACATTTAATTATGTTAAACAACATTATAATAACAATATTCCATCCAGCTTTTTATTAGAAAATAACTTTTTGTATCCCAATGGAATTTTATATGAAGGTTACAAAGTTTGTTCATTATATAAAAATTGTTTAAGCAACAAATTACAATGCACTTCAAAAGTTTTAACAGGTATATGTCCTGATTTATCAGCTGGAATGCATTTACAATTTGAAACTAATTTTATACAAACTAATTTAAATAATGGAACATGGGGTGATTTATTCTTACAATCAGATTTATTAAATATATATATTATTAGTTCAAATTCTAAAGATAATTATATTATCTATTTATTTAAAAATAGAATTGCAATACAAGATATAAATAATTATATAAGTTGTTCAGGACCTTATCCTAATAATATTATAATTGATATTGGTTCAAAATTAACATGGGAAATTGGTTTTGATTCAAATTATTCATTTTATTTAAATGTACTTAATATCCAAGATAATGAATTTTATACTGTTTGCCAATTAAATATTTCTCCAAATAACAATATTCCTTGGTTATCACTTGGACCTAAATCTATTTCTTTACCAAAATCATTTGCTATTGAATCTATTGATTATATTTATACAAGAGGTTTTAATCCATCTGAAACTAAATTTATACAATATATCAAAGGTTTTAAAGATGGTGGTTATAAAACAACTTCTAATATATTATATGGTTATTATTATCCTTATTATAATAAAACAGTTAATGAATTTAACCCATTATTTAATTATGGTGAAAATTATCCACATTTCCCACCTGGTATAAAACCTGCTCCAATCAAAGGTAATTATCATAATACTCCTGTAGGATATTATTATAATACAACAAGTAGTCAATTTGAAAAAAAATCAGAAAATATGAATAATGAAATTAATCCATATAAACCAAATCATATTGTAAATGGTATTGATGAATGTGAACTTTATCTATTTACTACTTGTAATGCAACATCTGCTACAATAAAACCTCATAATACTTTATTTAGACAAGATTGGACCTTATTTATAATGATTAATACTGGTATTCCAACAAACTGTTTATTAAATAATTCTAATTATAATTATGGATATAATTTCTATTTTTCTTCAGATAATAATGATGAACTTGTATTATCTTTATTATATAATAATGAAAAAGTTGTTTTTAAAAATCATATAACAAATATTGAAAATACTGTAGGTTCACCACAATGTGGTCCTTATTGTTCAACATATATAAATGGTTATTTAGCAATTTGGTTAACTTTAGATGATTATATGGATCAATATATAATTTCAATTAATTCTAATAATGAATATTTAATGAATTTACCAGCTTCTAAACAAAAATTTAATAAAATTACTCCTATTTGTAATAATAATTCAAATACATTTAATACATGGTATCTAACTAATATTAATTATATACCAAAAACAATTTCAACAACAACAACAACAAATTCTCCATGGGATCAAATAATTGAAAATGAATGTAATCTTTTAGAAAATAATAAACCATGTAAAGGTTATAATGCAACTATTAATCCTTATTTTGAATATGGTAATATATTATCAATGAGTTTTACAATTAATTATGATTGTGGAAATAGTATTAAACATTTAAATAATTTTTATTGGTTAGGATTTTATCTTAATTATAATACTGAAAATTTATTCTCCCTATTATTAAATGAAACTTCAATTTTAATTTATGATTGGAATAATGGACAAGAATATACTTCTCCTTATACTAATGAATCTATTGCTTATAATGATATGAATATTGTTTTAAATATAGGTTGGAGTCGTCTTGGATTATTTTTAATGAATAGTAATTATAGTGGTTTAATACAAATACAAAATTTACCTAATAAAAGATTTAATAATATTAAACAATATAATCAAAATGATTATTTAATTAAATATGAATTATTTAATAGACAATTTTTATATCCAAATGAAATATTATATCAAGGTTATCACACTTGTTCATTCTATAATGATTGTACAACAGAAATTATGTCTTGTTCAAGTCAAGTTTTAGTTGATTCTTGTAATAAACCTTTCTTTGGTATGAGTTGGTTAATAGAAAGTAAATTAGTTGATACTTATGTTAATAATGGAACATGGGGTATTAATTATGAATATCCAAATTTAATTTATTCATATAAAATTAACAATAAAACTGATGATATTTATATTATTTATATTTTTAATAATAGAATTTCTATTCAAGATGAATTAAATCAAATATCATGTGATGGTTTTTATCCTAAATCAATTAATTTACAATATGGTGATACTTTAAAATGGTCATTAGGTATTGATAATAATTATTTATTATATTTAAATGTACATGATAATATAAATAATAAAAATTATACAGTATGTGCATTACCATATGATATTTCTATAGGTGCATTATCAATTATTTATCCAAGAGGATATTCACCTTATAAATCTAATTATATACAACAAATTCAAGGTTTTCCAAAAGGTGGTTATGAAAGTTCAAATTTAAATAATTTTTATATTTCAAAATATAATAGTGAAACAGAATTATATGAGCCAGAAATTAAATATATTAATATTAATCCATTCTTACCTGTTGGTATAATACCTGCACCATTAGAAGGTAATTATCATAATACACCATCAGGTTATTATTATAATAGAACAACTAATCAATTTGAAAAATATCCTAATAATACAAATAATGAAATTAATCCATATCAACCTAAAGAATTTATTAAAGGTGTTTCTGAATGTGAATTAGAATTATTATCAATTTGTAATAGTACATCTATTACTTTAAAACCAGATGGAATATTTTTCAGAAAAAATTGGAGTTTATTTGTAATGATAAATACAGGTATACCTATAAATAATCAATCTAATAATTATAAATTTAATTATAAATATGATTTTATTAATACTATTGAAAATAAAAATGAAATTGTTTTATCATTATCATATAATAATGATACAGTCATTTTTAAAAATGAAATATCTGGTGATACATCAATAGCTGGTTCACCACAATGTGGACCATATTGTTCTACATATCCAAAAGGTTATTTTACATTTTGGTTAACATATAATAATGAATCTAAAAAATATATTATATCTATAAATTCTAATACAGAACATCTTGTTGAAGTATCAGGTTATAATATTATATTTAATAGAATTCAAGCAAATAATAATAATAATAATATAAATAATTCATTTTCTTTATGGCAATTATCTAATATTGTAAAATATCCAACTATTATTTCAACAACAACAACAACAACAACTTCACCTCCATGGGATAGTATAACATATGAAAATTGTATTTTAGAATATAATATACCTTGTAAAGGTTATACAGCTAATATAACTTCTAATTTTAAATTAAGTGATGTTATATGGATTTCAACTATAATGAAAAATAATAATTTAATATTACCTTCTAAAACAGAAAAATATTGGTATGGATATGATTTATTAAATAATTCTGATAAAATATTAACTTTGTTATTTAATGAAACATATATTGTTTTAATAGATACAATTCAAAATAAAAATTACACATCTAGATATACAAATGAAGCATTAATATATAAAAATTATGAATTTATATTTGGTATAGGTTGGAGTAAATTTGGTTTATTTTTATTAAATAATAAATTTAATTCATTAATTAATATTCAAAATAATATAATATATTCTTTTAATAAAATAATTTATTATAATAATAAAAAACAAATATCAAATTTCATTTTAAGTAATGGATTTTTATATCCAAATAATACATTATATCAAGGTTATAGTACATGTTCATTATATAGTGATTGTGATTCAATTTCTACTGAATGTTCTGCTCAAGTATTAACTAATGCTTGTAGAAAACCTTCTTATGGAATGAATTGGATAATTGAAACAAATATTTTAGAAACTAATGTTAATAATGGTACATGGGGTAACAATATAAAATTAAAAGGTTTAATGTCAATTTATTATATAAATAATAATATTGAAGATACTATTGTTATTTATTTTTTTAATAATAGAATGGCTATACAAAATTTACTTGATTATTCAGTTTGTGATGGTCCTTATCCAAATAATGAAATTTTGAATTATGGTAATAAAATTAAATGGAGTATTGGTATTGATGAAAATGAAATGTTATATTTAAATATAATTAATAATGAAATTTATTATACAATATGTTCTATATCGTATAAAGAACATTTAGGACCTTTTAAATATATTTATCCAAAAGGTTATAATCCAGCAATTTCTAAATATATTCAAACTATTGATAATTTACCAAAAGGAGGATATGAACCTACTTCAAAAAAATCTAATATAGGATTTTATAGACCTATTTATAATGAAACATCTGGGTTTTATGATAATTATATTTATCAAAATAATGTTCCTTTTATGCCTTGTGGTATTAATTATGTACCTTATTATGGTGATGATAATAATACTCCTTTTGGTTATCATTATAATAAAACAACAAATCAATTTGAAAAGAATGATAACAATACAAATATAGAAATTAATCCTTATCAACCAAAACATATTATTGAAGGTACAATAAATTGTGATCTTGAAATATTTGATGTATGTAATAGTACAAATGTTCAATTAAAACCTGAAGGAGTATTATTTAAACAAGGATGGACATTATTTATTATGATTGCTAATGGTATACCAGAAAATAATAATTCTAATAATTTTAATTTAAAATATGAGTTTATAAATGAATCTAATGAAAAACATTCAAATGTTGTATTATCATTATATTATAATAATGAAACAATTATTTTAAAAAATGAAAAAACTGGTGATTCATCAATAGCTGGTTCACCACAATGTGGACCATATTGTTCTACATATCCAAAAGGTTATTTTGCATTTTGGTTAACATATGATCCATTAATTAATGTCTATACAGTATCAGTAGATTATAATAAACAAAAGTTACTTTCTATTAATTCAGCAAATATGGAATTTAACAAAATTATTTCATATTGTAATTCAAATAAAAATATTTATAATATATATCAATATACAAATATTAATAAAATTCCTAAAACAATTTCTACTACTACTACTACTACTACAGCAATACCATGGTTTGAACAAATATTAGATGAATGTAATTTAAATCTTTATATTCCATGTAGAGGTATTAGTGCTGAATTAAAAATACCATTTTCTAATAGTAATATATTATGGTTAAATACAACATTAATATATAAAGGTGAAAAAATACATAAACAAGATCTTTCATCATTATATTGGTATGGATATCAATTATTATTAGATTCAAATCCTATTATGTCTATTCTTTTTAATGAAACAACAATAACAATAATGGATTTAATTACAAAAAATGATTATAATTCAAAATATACTAATGAAAGTATAGCTTATCAAAATATGAATATAAAAGTTGGATTAGCATGGAGTAGATTAGGATTATTTTTATTAAATGAAAATGAAGATGCATTATTACAAATAAATACATTAACAAATATTACATTTAATAAAATTAATGTATATAATTCAATTAAAAATCCGACAAATTATTTATTAATGGATGAATTTATATATCCAAAACAAGTTTTATTTAAAGGATATGAAACTTGTTCTTTCTTTGAAGATTGTCCTTTAGAAGCTTCATGTACATCACAAGCATTAACAGGAATATGTAATAAAAAAATTTCTGGATCTTATTATCAAGTTGAAACAGAAATTAATGAAACATTTATTTCTAATTCTACATGGGGATCTATGTTTGAATTAAATACTTTATTAAATATATTTACATTTGGAAATGAAAAAGATGAAGATTTATTAACTATTTATATATTTGATAATAGAATAGCAATGCAAGATTTAAAACATAATGTTGTATGTAATGGTCCTTATCCATTTAATACAATTTTAAATTATGGTGATAAATTAAAATGGAGTCTTAGTTTTGATTATTCTAATCAAATATATCTTAATGTAATTGATTTTAAAAATCTTGGAAATTATACAATATGTACAATAAGTACTGGTATAGAAAATTATGACTTTTTATATCTTTATCCTACAGGTTATGCTCCAAATTATTCTATATTTAAAGAATATAAAACAGGTTTTATACAAGGTGGATTTAATACTACTTCAAATTCATTAGCTGGTTATTATTATCCATATTATAATATAACTAGTAAATTATTTGAACCTGAATTAACATATGGTATAAATCACGCACATTTTCCACCTGGTATTCAAGCTGCTCCAGTTAATGGATCTTTAATTAATACACCATCTGGTTATTATTATAATACTGCAACTGGATTATTTGAAAAAGATCCTAATAATACAAATATGGAAATTAATCCATTCCAACCAAAAGAATTAATAAAAGGTGTTAAAGAATGTAATTTATATATGTTTGATATTTGTAATTCTACTTCTGTATTAATAAAACCAAAAGATACTTTATTTAGACAAGGATGGACTTTATTTGTTATGCTTAATAATGGTATTCCAACAAAAATTGCTGAAAATTATGATTATAATTATAAATATGAATTTATAAATTCTAAATCAAATAAAATTGTTTTATCATTATTATATAATAATGAAACTGTTATATTTAAAAATGAAGTTTCAGGAGAATTTTCTGTTGCAGGATCACCACAATGTGGTCCATATTGTTCAACACATCCTAATGGTTATTTCACATTTTGGTTATCATATGATTATTCTTCTAATAATTATATTGTTTCTGTAAGTTCAAATCAAAAATATTTAATGCATCTTGATGCATTTGGTGCTAATTTTGATCAAATTAAACCTTGTTGTGAAATTTATACTGATAATGTATATACTTTATGGCAATTAACTAATATTGTAAAATATCCACTTAAAATTTCTTCAACAACAACAACAACAACTTTACCTCCTTGGTTTGAAGTTATTCATGATAATTGTCAATTATATATTGATAAAGAAACACCATGTATAGGTATTAATGCTACAATAGAAAAAGGTTTTAATATTGGTTCAATAATTACATTAAATACAACAATTGAAAATAAATTATTTAATAATCGTTTTCTTAATGAATTAAATTATTATCAAAATGATTTATGGAATGGTTATGAATTTAAAAATAAAAATAATGATCTTATCTTATCTATTAAATTTAATGAAACAAATATTATTATTTATGATTGGATTGATATGATAGAATATAATTCAGTTTATACTAATCAAACTATTATTTATTCTGGAAAAAAATTGGTATTTTCATTAGGTTGGAGTAGATTAGGTCTATTTTTAATGAATGAAAAATTAAATAGTCTTATAGAAATACCTGCAAGAAAAGATTTTTCATTTTTCTATATTAATAAAATAATACAAGATAATAAATTAACAAATTATACTTTAAATGATAATTTCTTATATCCTGAAGAAATATTATATCAAGGATATAATACATGTTCATTATTTAATGATTGTAAATTAAAATCTATTAATTGTTCTGCACAAGTTTTAGTTGATACATGTAATCGTGATATAATAAATACACATTGGATTATTAATACTGAAATTTTATCTACAAATATTAATAATGGAACTTGGGGTTCACAATTTGAATTTTCTGATTTATTAAATGTATATTTAATAAATAATGGCTTAGAAGATATTATAATTATTTATTTCTTTGATAATAGAATGTCAATTCAAAATCTATTTACAAATGTATTTTGTGAAGGATTTTATCCTAATTCACGTATTTTAAATATTGGTAATAAAATTAAATGGTCATTAGGTATTGATAAAAATAATTTAATATATTTAAATATTATGGATACAGTACAATCTAAATTTTATACTATTTGTAGTATTAAATATTATAAAAATTTAGGTTCATTTAAATATATTTATCCAAAAGGATATTCACCTTATACTTCAAATTATATACAAAATATTAATGATTTTCCTGATGGTGGTTTTGAAAGTTCTAATATTCAAGGATTCTATCATCCAAATTACAATAATGAATCTAATATTTATGATACAAATAAATTATATGGTTTAAATTATCAATTTTTCCCTATTGGTATAATACCTGCTCCTATTAATGGAAATTATCATAATATACCATCTGGTTATCATTATAATAAAACAAGTAGTTTATTTGAAAAAAATTCTAATAATACAAATAATGAAATTAATCCATATCAATTTCCTGAATTTATTCAAGGTACTAGAGAATGTGATTTATTTATGTTATCTACATGTAATAGTACTATTGTTAATTTAAAACCTACTGGTATGTTATTCCAATCAGGTTGGACATTATTTATATCAATTAGTACTGGAATACCTTTAATAAATAATAATAATAATACTTCTTTATTTAATTATGGTTATCAATTTATTAATACTTTTACAAATAAAATAGTACTTTCTATAAATTTATCTAATGAATTTGTTGAAATAAGAAATGAAATAACTGGTGATAGAGGTATTGCACCTTCACCACAATGTGGACCATTATGTTCAACATATCCAAATGGTTATTTTACATTTTGGTTAACATATGATTCATTAAATAATTTAATTACGATATCAGTTAATAGAAATCGTGATATATTAATTCAATTTGGTAATTCACATTTTATATCATCTTTTGATAGAGTACAACCTTGTTGTAGTAATGCTGTAATGAATTCATTTAATTTATGGCAATTATCAAATATTGTTAAATTACCAAATAAATTAATTACAACAACAACAACAACAACAATTCCACCTTGGCAAAATAATATTAAAGATGAATGTGAATTAATTGAAAATATTCCATGTAAAGGTTTTAATTCAACAATAAATAATCCAAAATTTAATCATGGAAATATATTATGGATAAACTTTAAATTACCAATAAAAGAATGTGATGAATCTTGTAATTTTAATGAACAATTTTGGTATGGATATTTAATTTCAAATAATGAAATTCCAATATTTTCATTAATGTTTAATAAAACATATATAAGTTTATATGATTGGACAAGTAATTTGGAATATTATTCTCCATATACAAATGAAACATTAATTTATCATGGATATAATTTTACAATAGGTATTGGTTGGAGTAGACTTGGTATATTTATATTAAATGATAATAAAGAAGCTTTAATTAATTTTGAGAAAGTAACTGATTATTCATTTAATAAAATAACTCAATATGGTAAAATATATGATCCATCTATTTTCCTTTTACAAAATAATTTCTTATATCCTGAATTAATACTATTTAAAGGATATAGAACTTGTTCATTTTTTAATGATTGTCAATCTAAAAATTTATCATGTAAAGCACAAGTTTTACAAGATCCTTGTAAATATTCATTAGAAAATATAATTTGGGAAATAGAAACTAAAATAACAGAAACTTATATATATAATGGAACATGGGGTTCAGAATATGAATTTTCTGATTTATTAAATGTTTTAATATTTAATAATGGAATAAATGATATTGGTTTTATTTATATTTTTGAATCTAGAATTGTTTTAGAAAATAATAAATATTCATTTTGTGTAGGACCTTATCCAAACTTAAAAACTATTAAATATGGTGATAATTTAAAAATTTCTATAGGATTAGATCATTCAAATCTTTTATATTTAAATGTTTATGATGAAAAAAATGATGAATATAATACTGTATGTGTTGTAAGTAAATATTCTGATAATTGGGAATTTAGTTATATATATCCAAAAGGTTTTTCACCTAATAATATAAAATATACTCAAATTAAAGGATTATTTATTGATGGTGGTTATAAACCAACATATATTGGTAATAATAGTTTATATAATCCAATTTTTAATAATATAACAGGTAAATATGAACCAGAAATTGATTATAATGAAAGTTATCCTTTTTATCCATCTGGTATTAAACCTGCTCCCATAATTGGTAATGAATTTAATACTCCACCAGGTTATCATTATAATACAACAACAGGACAATTTGAAAAAGATTTTGATAATATAAATAATGAAATTAATCCATATCAACCAAAATATTTATTAGAAGGAGTTAATGAATGTGATTTATATATGTTTTCTATTTGTAATAGTACAAATATTAATATAAAACCAGAAAATACATTTTTCAAAACAAATTGGACATTAATGATAATGTTAAATAATGGTATACCTAAATATAAAAAACAAACAAATGATAAAAATAATATATTTAATTATAGATATGAATTTTATAATTCAAAATTAAATAATTTAATATTTTCTATAACATATACAAATACTATAATTAAATTAACAAATGAAATAAATGGAATAACAGTATATTCACCTTCACCACAATGTGGTCCATATTGTTCTACTTATCCAAATGGATATTTTACATTTTGGCTTACTTATAATAAAGAAAAAAGTTCATATACAATAACAGTAAATAATAATAATGATAAATTACTTTATTTAAATGGTATAGAAGATACTTTTGATCATGTTAAAGGTATAAGTAATTATAGAAAATCTCATTCATATACATTATGGCAATTAATTAATAAATCTAAAACACCAGAAAACTTTGCAACAACAACAACAACAACAACAACCACTACTAAAGCACCAGAAATTACTGGAGGTTGTTTATTAATATTAGGAACAGCTTGTACTGGTGGATTTGGATATTTTGATATTAATAAACAAGAAAGTTCATGGAATGAAGGTATTGCTGTAAAAATAAAATTCAAATTTCCTAAAATAATAAAAAATAGATTTACATATTATCTTGATAATTCATTAAGAACATTATTAACTGATTCAATGTTTAGTTTAATATTAATAAAAAATGATATCAATGTTGGTAGTATATTATTTGAAACCAATAAAATTACTGCAATACTTAATGAAACAATTATTTCAAGTCAATATAGTAATGGTATTATATATAATGAAAATGATATTATAGAAATAACTTTATTAGGTGTTAATGGATTATTTTATATTATGGATTCAAATGGTTTTGCTATTCTTGAATATCCCAATTTAACATTAACTGATGAAGAAATTCATTCAAAATTAAATTTTTCATTTACTGATATTTATCCTTCTTCACCAACAAGATTAACTTTTAATGTTGATTATTATCAGGGTTATCCTTTCGTTCTTTTAAATGGTTATTTACATTCAAGTTTAACATCTTATTGTAAAGTTGATGAAACTTCTGTTATTAATCAAGCTGTTAAAGGTTTATGTAATTATCCACATAAAGGATTACAATGGAAAATAATTACAAAAACTGTTGATTCTAATTATAATAGTGGTTATTATGGTGATTTATATGATAATAATGAATTAATTTCTGCTTATTCATTAAATAATGGTACACATGAAACTTTAGGATTCTTATTTTATCGTAAATTTGCATTAATGATTAATTTTATAACAAATGAACAATGTACTGGTGTTCATCCTGATTATGAAGAATTAGATATTAATCAATCACATGAATGGAGTATTGGAATTGGTGAAAATTCAATATTTTTAAATGAAAATAAATTAAGTTATCCATCAAAATTATTTACAATATGTGCATTACCTTTTTCTACAACAATGTTTCCAATACAATATTTTATTCCTATTGGTAAAAATCCATTTAAAAATATGAAATTTATACAATTAGGAAGAGGTTTTCCTGAAAAAGGTTATGAAACTACTGAAAAAAATAATGAACTTCCTATTAAAGGTGTTATAATGGCACAAATTTTAATTACTAATTTTGATTATTTTGCTCAAAAACAAATTACTGATGAAAGATTTAGAGATTTTAAAGAATTATTTATTTCATCTATTAAATCTTCTCTTGGTCCAAAATCTAAATATATTGGTATTGTTAGTTTAACACCAAGAAATGTTGAAGTTAATAAAGTTGGTAACACTATGCTTCAAACTGCAACAGCTGATATTCTTGTAACATTTTATTTATATTCTAATATTGGACAAACTTTAAAAGAATCTGCATTTGAACTTTCTAATAAAGTTATATTTAATGTAGCTAGTCTTTTTGGACATATATTTGAATGGACACAATTTAATTTTATTAATAAAGATATATCACCTAATATACAAGATATTGCTAATCAAACATCATGTATGGGTTTTAATTATGGTAATACAATACTTGAAGATATTATAAATAAATATGGTTTTTATTCTGATGTCGTAACTATTTATCCTGAACAATCTGTAATAGGTTATTTCTCTTTTAATGAAATTATTCCTAATGTACCAACATTCCAAGATCATCAAGATTTTGTATTTAATTTTAAAAAATATTTAGGTGAATTATTAAATATTAACTACAAAGAAATTGGAGTTATTGCTGTTGCTGATACACCTATAATTGATAATCAATTAGGTTATGGTGTATTAAAATTTTATATTAATTCTAATAATATGGATTTTTCATCTAGATTAGTTGAAAAAATAGCATTAAATTTAAGTAATAAAAATAATTCATTTAATACAAAAATGAATTGGAAACAAATTGAAATAGGATCATGTGATAAACCTAAATTCTTTATATATCATCATGATTATAAAGATAGAAAAAAATATAAATATGTTAAATATGATAAAAAAGATGATGTAAATGATGAATTTAATCCATTCTCCCAAGATCAATAAAATAATAATTATTTATTACATATTCATGTAGAATTATAAATTTATTAGATTATTTTAAATATTAATAAAATACTAAAATTTTTCTTTTTTTTTTTTTTTTTTCTTATATATAATTTTATAATTTTAATTAAATGTAGATAAATAATAAATTAAAATAATATACATGTAAATAGCGGTATTAATAATAATAATATACATGTAAAAAACGGTATTAATAATAATAATAATAAATAATAATAATAATAATAAGTCTTATTTTTATTATATATATTATAATATATATATTTTTTAAACATACTTTAAATATTAATTTAAATATATTAATTAAATATCTTAATTATTTATTGATGCATAATTTACTCTTTTTTCTTTACTTTTATTTAAATTTATTCACAAATATTATATTTAATCAAATTAATTTATAACAATTTGAAGTATAACAAATAATTCTAATTAAATAGAATTCAAATATTAAAAAACAATAATTTTTTAATAATTCAATATAAAAAAAAAAAAAAAAATACAATAAATTATTTACAAAACAAAGAAAAAATCATAATAAGTTAAAATATTAATAAAATAAATAAGTAAAACAAATATATATTATAAATAATTCCTTTTTAAAATAATATTAAACTTTATTATCAACCTTACTAATTAAATTCTCTTTTTCATTATTAAATTGATCACATTTATCTATATCTATTGGTAATGGATCAACTAATAAATTTTTTTCTCGAAATAAAAACCATAAAAATAATAATAATAATGGATAAAATAATGTAAATATAAACATTAAAAGGCTTGGCGCAATTTTAATGTGATTTTCATCGTCAAAATTAAAAAATGTATATAATCCATTAATACTTATAGGTAAATATGATAGGAATGTATTAGGAAATAAATCAATAATTCCAATAGCTATTAAGATACCAATTATATATGCATATAAATATAAACCATGTAGTAAAAAAAAAGGTTGATATGTAGTATATGAATCCCAAAATACTAAAATACTAGCAATTGCATGTTTAGCTATTGCTAAAAAAAGTTTAAGCCTTGAGTTAGGATGTGATACCATCCAATAACCAATATTAACGATTAGTCCAGTAGGTAATAAAAAACTTTGTATCATCCAAGCATACCAACATGTCCAATTTAAATAACTTTTATATCCAATAATATCTTCGATTTCTGCAATGTTTTTACCATAAAAATTATCATCAATATTAGAATTTAATATATTCTGAGATTGTATTGATGCGAATGTTAAGACAAGAAAATATCCTATGGTAGCAATACTACACCAATTTGTTGTATAATATCTTGCTAGATTTTCAATTTTCCATATTTTTATTTCATTAAAAATATCATATAAAATGATAGAAGAAAAAAAAACTAGACAAAATAGTCTAAATAAAAGTACTTTAGAATGATTTATATATGGTAACCAACTTGAAGAAAATATTATTCTACAATCACCTCTTTCTAATTTAAAATATAATCTTGATAATTGAAATTCCCATAAAAAAGATTTCCAATATGAATTTAAATGATCTTCAAATTCTTTTTCATTTAAATTAAAATTTTCTTTTAAAATTTTATTTATATGTTTACTATTTAATATTTCTGTGCTAGTATTAATCATTATATTTTACGATATTGAAAAAAAAAAAAAATTACAAAATACCATTAGTTTTGAATTCAATTTAATAAACAAATATAAGATTTAAAACTATCAATATAATTTAGAAAGTAAGGAAAAGTTAAATTTTCGTAAAAAAACAAGATTTTTTTTAATTGGTGGGTTGTATGATTTAATACGTAAAATCACACCACCCGAGGAAAAAAAAAAAAAAAAAAGAGAAAATCATTTAAATATAAATCTTTTATTATAAAACAATATAAAATCTAATAAATATCAGAACCAAATTTATTAATAATATTGTTATTCATAATTGACGAATGTGAAGATTGGATATATAAATTAAGTGTTTCATTAGCATCATTTAACTTTTTTAATTGTATTTTACATTCGTTCAATTCTTTATCCTTCTGAGAACATAATTCATTTAATTGATTAATTTTATCTAGTAGTGACTTTACAACCTTTTGTAATGTATTGTGACTATTTTGTAGATTTTCATATTTATATAAAAGTTGATAATAATCTTGATTATTTTTGTCACTTGTTCTTATTATAGAAGATGAATTTAATTTAGGATTTTCTTTTTCATGATCTTTTTCGATTTCTACTATAGATTTAGAATTAAATTCATCAATATTTCTTCTCTTTTCATTACAATTATATATTTCATAATCATTCAACTCAGTTGATAAATTAATACTTTCTGATCTCTCTTTGCGTTTATTCATTGAAATATGGAACAAGAAAGAAAAAAAAAGAAAAAAAGAAAAAAAAAAATTATTCTCTTCTTAAAAATTGCAAATATTCTTGAATATTTACATCATTTTATGATATATTAACCAAATTTAGCCTTTAGCGTAAGATTTCCAGTAAAACAACTCTTTTACTTAAATAAATATAGATTTAAACAATGATTTTTGAATATATATATATTTCTTTTTATGTATAATGTAAGTATATATTTTAATTTATATATATATATATACATATATACATATATATATATATATGTATATATGTATATATATATAATGTATTTAAATCAATTAATTATTTGAAATTGAATGAACTTCAAAGTAAGTTGTATAAACAATATAAAAGAGAAGAAAAAAGAAAAGAAAGAAAAAAAATTCAATAGTAGTTTAACTCTCGATCTCAATTATTATTTTATAATGGATTAATACGGAAATTATTACAAATTCCATTATTTTAGAAATCTGTTTTACCGCCTAAAGTGAAGTAGCTAATTTTAGACAATATTTTAGAAAAATAATTCAAATATAAAATTTATTAAAGTACAAAATTTTAATAAATATTTAATAAACAATGAGAGAAATAAAAATAAATTTTACATAGAAATTTAAAATAGATATATTTTTGGAATTTAATTAAACAAATTAAAAAAAAAAAAGAAAAGACATGACTTAGATTTTTTGCAAACCTTAAGTTTCAAAATTCAAATTAGTTGCTATTTTCCAAATTACTATTCAATATTTCTTTTGCATGCATTACATGCAACATAATATTTATTATTGAAAATAAAAAAAAATTTAAAAAAACGTTTTAAATAGATTATTTATAATGTGTAAAATATTTAATTATAGGTTTGTTTAAATTATTATTAATAATTAAATGTGTTATTTGCTATGTTTTTAAATATAACTTTTAGTGAATTAATTAAGAGTGATATTTTTAATTTTTGAAATAGAAATTAAGTAAAAAGCAATTTTATTTCCTTAATTTTCTAATTAAATTATTTCTAACATAACATTGATAATTATTAATATATATATTTTAATCAACGCAAATAATACAATAAATTTACATTAAAGTTTTATTAATTAAATTTATATATTTAAAATATTTATTAAAAAAAAAAAGTGGATATTTGTTAGATAAAATGAAATATAGTATATTAGGCGCACAAATGAAAAAAAAAAAAAAAATTACATATTTGTAATTCTAGTAAAATTATGTAAAATATTTCAAATATAAACTTTATTAAATGTTTATTAAAAAAATTTAAGTATAATTTATGAGAATAATTTATATTAAATATATATTGGTATAAGAATATTGTATTAAATATATAATATTTACTTTATAATTGGGTAAAATTGAGAATAATTAAACAGAAATTTTGATTTTAACTTGTTAAAAATATGGAAAATTTTAAATTAAATGATGATATAAATAGTAAGTTAAAGTAATTAAAAAATTAAGGCACACAATATAAATTTAATGATTTAATCCTGAAGATATAGAAAATTTCATAAAATCTTCATATATACAGCAATTAGAATTAGTCTTTGAACAAGAAAAACAAAAATTGAAATTATATACTGATTATATATTAAATAGTATTCCATTAAATATACGCAAATTAAAAATTAAGGATATTGTTGAAAATAATGGAGAAAATTTAATATTAACAGGTATGTTGAGACTAAATAAATTGATTAAAGTAGAATAAAATATTATATTTTAATAGACGAGGAAAAAAATGAGATAATTGGGAAATTGAATGATATTATTAATATGAATTTATTAGAAAATTCTGACATAAATAAAGCAGTGAATTTAACTACTGAATCAATATCTTCTTTAGAAATTAATAATAATGATAATATAAATAAAAATTTCAGAAAAACAAAAGTTAAAGTTCTTCCAATTTCTAAAACATGTTATACAATTATTAAAGATAGAGAAGAAAATGATATTGAAGATGAGAATATAGATAATAATTCATTATCTGATATAACGATGATTAGAGATGTAATAGATTCTATATAACAAAAAAATAAATAAATATTTATTTAGTAATTATATATATGGATGTATCTTTTTAATGCTTGATATGACCTTATTATAAATACTATAAAATGGTTTGTCTTTTATACTATTCTCATTATTAAATGATACCATTAGCACACTAGCAGGTCTTTTAGATCTACAAATAGTACCTAATGTCTTTTTACTTCCCAGATAACCATAATATATATTTTTCTCTTCACATAATATGGGTATATGTGCAATAATATCAATAGGATGAATGTCACAAGCAATCAAAACGAGACCGGTTTGACCTTTACGAATGCTTTTTGTGACTTCATGTACACCTCTTCTAATATATCTTATTTTTTTTCCTGTATTATCTTTATCTTTTCTATCTTCTTTCTCATATTCTTGAACTTTTTTTAAAAGTTTTAAACAACGTTCAAGTAATTTTCCATTAAATATAGGATCTGCTATTG
The DNA here is from genome assembly GCA_001593455.1 of Cryptosporidium baileyi. Classification (NCBI taxonomy): domain Eukaryota; phylum Apicomplexa; class Conoidasida; order Eucoccidiorida; family Cryptosporidiidae; genus Cryptosporidium; species Cryptosporidium baileyi. The sequence continues at coordinate 18,317 of JIBL01000105.1, forward strand.
GTGATTTATTAATTATTTCATTATTAACTTCAATTTCAGCTTCATTCTTGTTTGTTTCATTTTTTTCTTTAGTCATTTTTATTTGTCAAATAAATTATTGAAAAAAAAAGAAATAAAATGCATCCAATTTTTTTTTCTTTTTTTTTTTTTTTTGTATATTTAGTATTTATTTTCTATTCTTGATTAATAAATTAATTTTCATTTAAATAAATATAAACCGCTTATGCTATTAAAAATATAATTTATTTATGCGGTAACATTGTTTTTGCGGTAAAATGTCTTAAATTAATACTAGTCAAATAAATAAATATTGAATTTTAAATTTAATTTTATAATTTAAGAAGTTAAAATAAATATAATATATAATATATAATGTATAATATATAATATATATAAATAATATAATTCAATAAATAAATTTAATACACTAATAATATATAATATAATATAAATTTACTTTCAACTTAAAATAAATTATCTCTATATTAACTTAAATACTTAATATTAAAAAATTTAGATTAAGATTAACATTTTAATTGATGTGTTTTAATCCAATAATTCTAATATAATTCATTATTTCAATTAAATTTCTGAATAATAAAAAAATATAACACATACTTTATAAAATATAAAATATAATATATAATATGTAATATATATATATATATAATATATATATATATATATATATAAATATATATATTATATATATATATATATATCTTTAAATATATAATATGCAATATATATATATATATATATATATATTACATATTATATATTATATATTATATAAATATTAGATTATATATATTCTTAAGTCAAATCATTTTAATGTTGTGTGAAAGAAATATTTATAATATAAATGAGTAATAAGAATAAAGCGAATTGTGGGATTACAAACAGTATTAGTATAAATGGCATTTTTTTAAATATCGAAAAAGTTATTAAACAATTAAAAGATAATGAATATTTGGATGATTTAATTTTAGATTTTTTTATTGAATTAGCTAAAGAAACTTGTATTAATATAAATAATAATTCTAATAATAAATATTGTATATTAAGCAGTCTTTTTAATACAACATTAAATACATGTAATGAAAATATTGAAGATTATATATGTTTAAGAAGATGGCTTAAAAGAATTAATATACCATTATTATTAAATGATTTTATTATTATTCCAATGCATTGTAATTATGCAAGTCATTGGTGGTTAATTGTTATTTGTTATCCAAATAGAATATTTAAATTAAGAGAAAATAAATATTCACAAAATTATTATTTTGATATAGAAAATTCTTCAAAAGGTTGGATAATATGTATGGATTCACTTGGTAATAATTATATTGATAATAATAACAAAAAAAAAATTATTTTAAAATTATTAAAATTTCTTAATGTTGAATATTATAATAATGATTCTTATTCTATATATAAAAATGATTCTAATAATCAAATGTATAAAATGGATAATAATCAATTATTAAATGAATGGTATATTATTTATAATCCAAAAAATATACCGTATCAAGAAAATAATTTTGATTGTGGTGTTTATATTATTGAGTATATACATTGGATTTTTCATTATGGTACAAAGATATTTAATTCAATGACTAATAAATTAATTAATGATAGAAATGATCAAAAAGAAGAAAATCTATGGTTTGATAAAAAATGGATTAATAATAGAAGAAATATTTATATAAAAATTATCAAATTTATAAGTTCTAATGTTAATTGGATAAATGATTTATATTTAAGGAAAACTGTTATTGAAATATTTGATGATTTTTATAATCATAATCAAAAATCTATTAAAGCAGAAAATGAATATATTTCATCATTAACAAAAAAAAAATTTATAATGTCCTCAATTAATAGAAATTATTTTAATCAAAAATAATATATATTTTCTTATTAAATATTTCAAATTTTATTAAGATTGTATTTTATTCCAAAAACTTTCTATTATTACTTCCAACTAAAAAATTAAAATAGAATTTAAATCATTTTAAGAATATATATATAATAAAACTTACTTGTGCTTTTGTACAATTTGGAATAATTCTTATTGAACTCATTATTAATAACATTCCTTTTATTGAATCAGTAGAAAACCAAACAACACCATTTTGTCCAACACAAATTTCATAAGGAAAATATTTTGATAATAATTCAAATATATAACATTTATCTGATAATAATATTTGTGTTACAGATAATGGAATATTCATTATCATTCCATCTCTTATACAAGATTGATTATTCATTGTCTCTATTTTTTCATTATTATCTTTATTTATATTTAAATTCTTATAATTAAAATTTTTTAATATACCAAGATAATTTTCATTATTAGACCATGTTCTTTTTTCTTCTGGTGTTGTACATGTTAATTCAATTTCACCACTTTCTATATCAACATAAATTACTCTGCAACATAAATATGTTCCAATATTTAAATTAGGTCTATTTCTTTTTGTTGCTCCTTCAAATGCCATATCTGATAATATTGCATCATGGGAACAATTTAAAGATATCTATAAATATATATATATATATATATATATATATATGTATATAATTAAATTATTATTTTTATTTATTAATTTATTTATTAAATAATTAATTCTTATAAATATTAAAATAATCAATATTTAATAACTTACTTTATAAAATTCTCCATGTTTACTTAATACTGTACCTACAACAATATCACCTTTTTTTGGTATATACTAAAATTAAATCAAATCAAATATTTATTATTAATTAAAATTTTATTATATACAAGGGTATTAATAGTAAATAAATAAATAAATAAATAATATGCATGTGGACAACGGTATTAATATTAATAATAACTTACACATCCTTTATATGTTAATATCATGTCATTAAATGGCCAATATGGTTTTTTACATTTAATACCCATTATTTTACCTAATAATTAATTAATATTTATTACTTATAATAAATTTAATAATCTTACTTTTTGTATAATTGGATTCAATTTCAACTTCATCTCCTGGAAGAATAATATTACAATCTTCTTTAATTAAATAGTTGTCATTCATATTTTAAATAAATAAATAATTAAATAAATGTTTTTATTAAAATCTATAAAGCGCTTATCAAATTATTTTATATTAATATGATTTTGACAATTAAAAAAAAACAAATCTAAAATTTTTCATATATTTCTCTTCTTTTAATTTTAACTTTTTTTTTTTATTTTTTTAAAATATAATTTATGGCAAAAAAAAAAATTATATATTATAAAAGTTATATTAATAATAAATTATAAATATATTTATTATGAATAAAAAAATATTGGGTGGTAGAGGACATTTAGGAATTATCAATAATTTACGTCGTCAAATTATATATTTAATTAATTGGGAATTAAATACATCTAAAAATGAAAAACTTATATTAAAGTTATTAAGATTATTAATTATAAGTGTTGGATCAGAACATTATCGTAGTATTACTGCAATTGAAATATTTCAATGTTTAGATAATGTAATGAAAATATTTATAAATAAAAAAACACAATCTAGTTGGGAATTATTATTAAATAATATTGGTAAACATAATATAATACTTAGAGATTACATATTATATTATACATTAAATGTTTTAAAAAATGAAGATAATAATGAAACTTTACAAAATTTAGAAGCAAAATCTATTCATTGGAAATTATGTAATAATTTTTTATATTTATTATATAATTTAATTTTAAAAAATAATATTATTAATGAGGATATTAATAAGTGTATAAATATTTGTTTTAAAGAAAATATAATACCACCTAAACCATTGATAGAATTGTTTTTTAAAAAAAATAATTTAAAAGATTTAATAATAAATAATAATTTAATAATTTCAATAAATATAATAATTTTTATTATAGATAAATTATTAATAATGAATGATTTAACTGAAGAAGAGATAAATGATTATATAGAATTGTTAATTTCATATAAAATTGATATATTAAAAAGAATATTTCCATATATAATTAATAATTGTTTTAATAATAATACATATAAAGCAATGAATAATATTATTAATATTAGAGTAATAAATAATAATAATAATGATAATGATTTTTTTCATGATATTAAATTAAAATCAATAATTTTAAATATAGAATCATCACCATGGAATATAAATAATTGGTATATTTTTATTGATTTAATTAAAGAATTAATATTATTATTTTCAGATATTTTTTTAATTGACAAGTGTTTTTTATTAAAAGAATTATTTAATAATATTAATAATGAATTTAATTTAAATAATAATTTAAATAAATATATAAAATTAGATATAATAATAAATTCATTAAATGAATTAGATATATCAATAATATTAAAAAATAAAGTAATATTAAAATATATAGAGTTATTGAATTTATTATTTATTAAAGAAGATATATTTTATAGATATTTTAATTTAAATAATATTAAAAATATATTAAATGAAATGCAAATAATTAGATTTAAAATATATTGTTTATTATGTGTATTAAATGAAATTTTTGAATTTATTAAATTAAATTTAAAAGATTTAAATTTATTTTATAATAAAGATAATATGTTCAATAAAGAAAAATTTGGTGAATTTTTTGTAGATAATAATAATAATAATAATAATAATAATATTAATAATATATCATCTCAAGTATTATTATTAGGTACATGTATTTCAATATTATTAGAAGATATATTAAAAGAAGATGTAAATATGGATAAATTAAGACGTATAATAGAGAAGAATATAGATGATAATGATGTAATAGAAAATTATATTTATACAATAAATTTATGGAATAAAAAAAAAAGAAAATAAGAAATAATATAAATATTTGGGCGCGTTAAAATGAAATTAAGTTTTTATTAAGAAATATTAATAATTTGAAATGAAATATAAAAGGAGTAAAAATAAGATTTAAAAAAAAAAAAAAAAGAAAAAAATAAGATAAAATAATAATATTAATAATATATTAATGGATAATAAAGAATTAGAAAATAATAGGGGTCATTCTATATATAATGTGTTTTTTGATACAGAGAAGATAACAGAAAATATAAATGATTATAAAAAATTAAATGAGTCATTAAATAATATAGGAATAGAATATAAGATTAGAAAAGAAATAAATAATTATTTGAATAGTTTTGATAATAATGATATAAATAAATTATTAGGTTTTGAATCTTCTAATCCGAAATTAACAGGTATAACAACAAATATTATTAGAATGGATAAAGTAAAAGAGAATAAAACATTAAATATTGATAAATTAAAAAAAATAAATCACAAGATTATTAAGAGTGAGGGGTTATTTGATATAGTAAGCGATATAAAAATGAATAATCTTAAATATGATCATTTTATTCCTCTTCATAATCTTTGGAAAGAATATATATTTGGTTTAACAGAGATAAATAATAATAATAATAATAATAATAACAATTTGAGATTATCTCGGTTGTCACAATATATCTCACAAGCAGATTTTCATGGATGTATAATAACGATAATTTCGAGTAGAAATAAAGGTTATATTAATGTTGAAGGTATAATAATCAAGGAGACAAAAGAAACATTTGTACTTATTTCTAAAGATAACAAAGTTCGTACAATTTTAAAGAATCAAAGTATATTTTCTATAAAAATTTTAAATTATATAATTACTATATATGGTACTCAATTGCGTTATCATCCTTGTGAAAGAATTAAACATAAATTTAGGCATAAGAGTTCATTAGATATTATTTAGTTTAATGAAGTATTAGTTATTATATCTATAATTTTTTCTTTTTTTTTTTTTTTTTAGAATTTTAAAAATATCTGAATAAACATTATTTCTTAATAACTCGTGGTTTCATAAGGTCTGAAATGTTAACTTTGATTCCATTATTGATAAGTGATCTAAATCCTAAATTTGGTTCTTTTATTTGAATTGGAAAATATTGTTCATTTGAATGAATAATATTTTTGTCATTAAAATAATTAATATTTTTGTTTGAAATAAATTTATTATCAAAATTATTTTTATCTTTAGTTATATTTAGATTATTATTATTTGAAAGTTGTTTAATAGTTTTTGAATTAATAACTCTGCATTGTGATAATCTAGCAAGGATATCATTATCAGTTTCATTAGATTCTTTAAAATTTTCATGATAATTTTTTTTATTTAAATGATTATTGAATTTAATTTGAGATGAGTTATTATTTTTTGTATGATTTTTATTAATAAATGAACTATTATAATTATTGATAGAATTTTTATCAATTAATTTAAATTTTTGTTGATTAAATTGATATTCTTGTTTTTGATTTGATTTAAATTCTTTTTCTTTTTGATTTAATTGAAATTCGATTTGTTGATTTGTTTGATATTTTTTTTGTTTTTGACTTGATTGAGATTCTTTTTGTAAATTTAGTTGAGTTTCTTGTTGTTTTTGATCTAATTGAGATTTATTTTGTTCTAAATGTGTTTGTAATTCATTTTGTTGTTGAAATTGTGTATTTGATTGATTTAATAAATACGATGGTTGATATACTTTTTGTTTTTCTTGATCATTTCCATATTCTTGTTCATTTTCTAAATCTAAATTAACTTCTTTTATATGATCATTTAATGAACTCATAGCATTTTGAAAATTTCTTTCCCATCTATAAGTATTTAATTTAGATTCACATTTACCAACAAATCCTTCTTTTTCAAAATAATCATTTATAGCTTTAATATAATTTTCAACATGTTCTCCATTACTTTCAGTTAGACTTTCATCATCAGAACAACTTTTACTAGAATTACTTTTAATATCATTTTCATTATATGAAATTTGTGAATTGCTATCATAAATATCTTTAACAGTATCTAAAATACTACATTCTGAAATATAATCATCAGATTCATTGATTTGATCGTTTTTATCTATATTATATATTTGATTTTTTTCTATATTTAATCTTTGATTAGATTTCTTTTTTTCATTTAAAACAGCTTCTTTAAATAATATATTCATTTGTTCCATTTTATTAATTTTTTCTAATAATAGATTAAATCTTTGTATTTTGTCATTAATTTCATCAATAGTTTCTTTTTCTATTTTCGTATTAGAATTAGATAAATTTTTATATTTAATTTTATCATGAAAATATTCATCATTTTTAATTTCTTGTGTATATAATTCATCAACTTGTAATTTTTCAACATTATTATTTTGAATAGTTTCATTATTATTGTTTAAATGATTATTATCTGCATGCATGTTATTAATACCGTTATTATTATTTAAATCACTATCAATATTATTGTTATTATTTAAATTGTTAATTCGATTATTATTATTATCAATATTATTATTATTATTAATATTGATATCATTAATTAAATCTATATTTAAATGATTTGTATATAAATATTCTGAAAAATCTGTTGAATTTAATGATCTAACCATATTTTCATAATAATATGAATTACCATCTATTACACAATTATCTATATTTTTTTCCATTAAATCTAACATATTATATCCTAATTTTTCATTTTTATATTTTATAATTAATAATGTATCTTCTTCAATTTCTATTTCACCATTATGTTTATTATTTTTAATTTCTGATTGATCCATATCATTTATAAGAATTAATTCATCATGAATTTCTTCATTTTTAGAATTAATTTCATTTTCTTGGATATTTTTAAATAAATTCGTATTTGATTGATTAATTTCATTATTTTGTAAACTATTTTCATAAACATTAACTTCTATTTCTCTTGCCTCACAAGTACCTATATTTATTTTTTCTTCATTTAATAATTCATTTCTAATAGTTTCAAGTTCAACATTTTTATCGCCATTTTTTATTTCAACTTCTATTTCTGATTTACTAGCTTCTTCATTATTTGTTATACTTAATTCAGTATGAGAAACATTTTTTATAGTTACTGTATTATCGTAATTTTGTAAAATAATTATTTCAAGAGGTTGTTCATAATTTTCTTGAAATATTGATTCTGTATTTAATGGTACACTTTCTATAGCTTGATTATCTATATATATCAAATTATTTGTATTATTTACCAATGATTGGTTCATTTGTTGTAATTGAAGTTGATATTGCATTTGTAAATTATATTCATATATTTGTTGTCTAGCAAGCATTATTTGTTGGAATTGATTGTATTGATTTAATTTATCAGTATATTGTTGATTTAAAATATTATATGAATTATAATATCCTATTATACCAGTATTATTATTAAAAAATGTTTGATTTGGATATCTTCTAATATTTAATGGTATTTGATTATTATTACTCATATATCTCATATTTAATCTATTACCAAATATTTCTGGTGATTGAAAATTATTATTAAATAAATACATATCTACAAAAAAAATTACAAATTCACACTTATTTTATCTTAGAAATATTCTATATTAATATCTTTAATATATAATAATCTTTATAATTAAACTTTTTTAAATTTATTTTTATTTAATCATTAATATTAATTTTTAATCTTTTTTTTACTTTTTTAAGGATCACCAATGAATTTTTAATATCATGGTACTCATTTTTTGCATGAAGGCGGCTAGATTCAAGACGCGCTTAACGCAGTTCTTACTAAATTACTAATTACGATTATGAAAAATAAAAGTAAATTAAAAGAAAAAAATTTAATCAGGATCTTAAATTTTAAAAATTATCTCCTTAAAATAACGGTATAAATTAGTTGTAATTATCAGATCCACAATCTGATACGTTAAACTCATATTTAATTTTTAAGTTAAAAAAAGAAAAAGAAAAAAGAAAAAAAATGACAACTTCTCAAATAATTATAAAATATCCCATATATTTAATTAACTAATAATTATTGATATTAAAAAAAAAATCTTTTTAATTTAATTTTTTCCTTGCGTTATTTTTAAGTTTTCTCTTAACAGCAACAACATAATTTGCAAATACATAAACAATGAATAATACCAGCAATAATAATTATTGCAACAACAATAACAGCAATAATAATACCTGCTTTAGCTCCAGAGCTAAGGGAATTCCAAGTACTTGTAGCTTTGTCTTTTGCACTGTCAACTATATCTTCATAAATTGATGAAGCATTGTCTTTAATAATATCACCTATAGTATTGCCATTAGAGTTTCCAGTATCATCAGAACTTCCAGAAGTTTCCGTACCTAAGCTTCTTTGACAATTCCTACAAAATAAAGATCCACTACTTCGCTGAATAATAGAATTAGTTACTGAAACAGATTGATTGTTTCTAAAATACGAATTTTGTGAATTCACTTTGATGGATGTTAACAAGATTATTAATACTGAAAATAATAAATAATGCTTCATTTTTTTTTTTCTTTTCTAAGTTTAAACAAACTAGTAAGATCGGTACAGAAAAATACGAAATTTAAATATTTAAAATGGAATATAAACCTTAAAAGAGAATTCAAGTAAAGATAAATGATTAGTTCATTGTGGATTGATAATATACGTATTATTTAAACTCCGAAACTGTTTAGTCTAAGGCGCCAGTGCGTTTATATATCTAAATTGTGTGTTCAAGTATGAAATAATTAAATTCAAATGTAAAAATAAACTTTCATTTATTACTAGTTTCAAAATCAAATTTTTATAAATAAACTTTAAATATTAAATTGTTTATTTCTAATAAATATAGTGTTTATCTTTCAAATTTTGATTAATATATATTTTAATAATAATAGTAAATACTTAGAATTCATTTAATTACTAGGATTTTAATAAAAAGTATTTATTAAACAAGTTAATAAAATTTTTTTTAGTATGAATCTTAAAATTAGATGTAATGGAGTAGAATATTTAATACTTGATTTTGTATTTCTTTGGGTTTTTAATTCACGAAAATCATTCTAAATAAATAATCAATATTGTTATCTAAAGGTTCTAAACATTGAATTTATATAAATATTTTAACATATTTTTTTTTTAAAGCTGAAGCATTAATTAATATGTTTTATGTACGGACATCATAATTAATATGATTTATATTTAAATAAGAAATAAATATCTAAGAAAACTGTAGAGATAATGATATTATAATGATCAAGTGTTTTATTATACATGATTTAAAATACTTAATTAAAAGGAGTAAACATATAATTTTACATTTTATTAAATACAGTTATTTGATAGTAACATAATGTAATAAATTTTATCATTTCTTTGAAAATAATATTTGATCTACAAATACAAATTATTCAATATTTGTTACAGAAATGTTTTAATTTGTGAAAACAAAAAATATAGATAAATCAGAATTGTACCTATTTATTTTACAAAAAAAAAGCTACAAATAGAGAATATTATAAAAGAATACAATTGCTAAAAATTTAAATAAGAAGAAATCTAATATGAGAAAAATGATCAACAAAATACAGAAGAATATAACAATATATGTAATTTATAAATGAGTCAATAGAATTAACTAATATATTTAACTTGACAGAATTAAATAAGTTTTGAAACATATAGTTGACTAAATGTAATTATTAAATAATAAGTCTTACTATTTCAAATAATTCTAAATTATTTAATAGGAGAAGTGATTAAATCAATTATTATGTAAATTTCAGATGTGTGTGTTTTTCTTATTAGTAATGTGATTTTAAAAAAAAAAATCTAATATTAATAATGAATAATTATAACTGGCGCTCTGAGACAGAAATATAATCTTCGATACCGCATAAATAATAACGCCCGGTATACTATATATATATATATATATATATATTATATATATGTATATTTTCTTTTTTTTTTTTTTTATTTTTTAATTTGTTCAAGTATAGACAATAATATATAATTTAAGTTGTTTATATTATTTATATTAATTCCCCTCGCTCATTTAATAAATATAGAGGATTTTTTAAAAACATTAAACCTTTGTTTAAACAAGATTGGTAGTATTAGAGAGAATACAAGAAAGAATGAATAAAGGATCCGGGTTACAAATTAAACAATTGGTGTCATTGTCTGAAGAAGATCTTTTAAAAAAGATTGAGGAATTAAAAAAGGAATTGGCGAGCCTTCGTGTAATTCAATCAACAGGAACGGCTCCTAATAAACTTTCAAGAATAGGTGTAATTAGAAAAGGAATTGCACGCATCTTGACAATTTTATCTCAAAGAAATATTAAGAGCTTAAGAGAGAAGCATTCGAAATCTAAATATATGCCACTTGACTTACGCAAAAAATTAACACGTGCTAAAAGACGTGCTCTAACTCCAATTCAAGCTAAGAAAATGACAATTAAAGAAAGTAAAAAGACTTTAAATTTTCCAAAAAGAAAATTTGCCATTATTGCGTAAGCATAAAATAAATATAGATAAATTTCATTAATCTACTCGGTTTTGGTATTAAGTTTTTTTTCACATTCTATTTGTAGAAAACAGCTTTTAGATAAGAATAGACATTAATACTTAGGAGAATTAGAAAGAAATATAAATAATATTTAAGCTAGTCCTCTATTTAATTTGCTAATGTAGATCTATAATATCCATCAATTTAGCTCTTTGTATCACTGGGAAATATGTTTCGCTTCTTAACTTTCTCATAAGCCGATACAGAGGAGATGGTCTTATTTACACGTTCTTCAAAGTTCTTATTTTTACAGGATAGATATTTTTGAATAGCTCTTGGTACCCAAGGCTGTCTGTAGTATTCTGCATATTTATCTGCAATTTGATATTCATATATAGCATTAGGATCTGATAAAACATTATTAATAGCATTGTTACCATATAATTGAAAGTGTTTTGTTGTTAATAATGAATGAATAAATTCGATTGGGTCATTAGAAAATCCCAAATAAAAATTCATTTTATTATAAGAATGATAAATTTTTGAAATAATACTTTGATTTTTATGGTATAACTCTTCAAGGGACTTGTTAATTGTTGCAAATTCGCCATTCTCTTGTATCTTCGTAGATATATTAGGAAGCCATAAAGTAATATCTCCCGGAACATTTTCCGTCAAGTCAATTGTAAAATCATATGTAGATTCATTATCAATCCAATCACCTTTAAGTGATAACTTATGCCTTATATGAACTGGCTTAGGAGGAAAAAGATGTTTTTTTAAAAGTTCCGGTATTTCTTTTAATTGAATGTATTCACTCTCAATTCCTAACAATTTTTTAAGTAAATCGTCTAGTCTTATACTATCATGATGTATATGTGTATTTTGCAATCCATTCATTTCTATATATTGCCATATTCTTTTAATGATACTAGGTAAGCTTGCTATACTTATTCCCATAAATTCTCCTAATTCATTTGATAAACTATAATGAGGCGTTCTATAATCAAGAAAAAATAATATGTCAATATTTTTTTCTTCGTCACCTAAACGATGAATTTCAATTCCATCACATTCAGGTAATGGACTCGTTTTCTTATCCCAAACTATTGTTTCAGTTTCTGACAACTTTATTATTATTTTTGAAAATATTGAGGTAAATCTTGGTAAATAAGAATCGCTTTGTATTATTGTTCCTTGAATTTTTAATGTCCATGATGGAGGAACTTTTCTTGTCCAATCATTGTCTAAATTAAATGATTCTAATTCTATATCTGAAGGTTTCTGACTTTCATATGTATTAAATATATGAACTCTCATTTTTTTTCTATAGCATCTTATACTTTTATCGTCCATCAAAGTTAACCACACATCACTTAAACTGTATCTTTGTTGAAGTATAGACTCATCTAATAATCTTTCATATTCCAGAAGATTTTCATATTGATTATATAAATCTTCAGAAAAATCTTTAATATTTTCAGGCAGTCTTGCCATTTCAAGTTTGAAATTTAAATGTCAATTAGCTTTAGTTTAAAAAAAGAAAGAAAAAAATAATTCTTTCGTATTAAATATTGAAAAAATCGATTATATTTTATCAATTTACATAAAGCAAATTATTTTTTAAACAATAAATTGATCTTTAAATATCAAATAATTCATTAGTAATAAAGAAAGTGCCTTTTTATTTTCATTAGCTATTAATAATTTTATATTTATATATAGTCTATAAAATAATCTATTGCAAACAAATATAAAATATATATATATTTTTTATACCGCAAAATAATTTTAACTTTAAATATTAAACAAATTATATATACTACAATACCGCCTTTAAAGTTTTATTAATAAAAAAAATCCCCTCAGTAATTATTTAAAATAAGTTATATAATTAAATTTTCTATCTATTTTCTACCGCTACCAAAATCAACTTTTCCACATCTGTCAATGGGACTTCTTTTCCTATCTTTTCTTGATGAGCAGCGTATTCTTCTGAATTCATATTTAATATTGCTTTTATATCTATTTTTTCTACACTTTTTCCCGTATATTTTTTATTATTTAATAACAATATCTTCAACAGGGAATTATGATAATTGTTTTCTAATTCTCTCTTTAAATCTTGACGTCGTATTAAGTTTAATCCTGCTAGATCTTGTTTATATAATTTATCTGCCTAAAATATATTAATGAAATTATAAATATTTATTTTTAAATTTTTATTTGTAAAACCTACTTTTATCAATAATGCTTTATGTAGAAATAATGCTTTTTCGTCTATTTTAGTCCATGAATTCTGTATTACTTTTGTTTTTGTAATTTCTAAATCTTCACTTTCATCAGATCTAGATAAAATTAATAAATGTTCAACGTAATCCAAAAAACCCCAATCCATTGTATGACTAATAACATCACTTTCTTCATCTGTTTCTTCTTCTATTGGTGGTGTTGAACCAGTTTCACTTAATGTTTCATTTGTTGCAATTTCCGAAGGATTATCAGTTTGTATAACATATCTATTAATAAAATCAAACATTTTAAAGTTTTTATTTAAATATTCTTTTGTAAATCTTACAATTTTATTAAATCATTTCTTTAAGTGTCAATTATTACAATAAACATGTTGCAATAAATTTGCATACAAATAGATAGCGCCTATACAATACACTCAGGCGGTAACATAAATATATGTTGTATATTAAATTTTTTATAATAAATATATCTAATTTTTAAATAAATTTAAATATCAAAAATATTTTAATGTGTTCATGAGCTAATCAATCAGATTTAAGATTTAAAATTAAAATAAGTCTTTAAAATGAAACTTTTTATTAAATTTATAAATAAAAATTTAAAAAATCTTCATTTGATAGATAGCCGGTATGAAAAATTAACAATTAAAACAGAATAGTAGCGCCTGTGGGGCTACGTAAGAATAAAAAAGGTAGCAAATGGGAAAAATAGTATAAATAATAGGTTTGTAGAGAAGGAATTATTAGCAGAGTGGATTTTCGTATTTTAAAATTAGAATTTCTTGTTAAATTGAAGTAGCTTTGCGATACTAATACAAGTTATCAGATATGGGGCTAGCATTAACAAAAATTTGGAGAAACTTATTTGGAAAAAAAGATATGAGGATTCTTATGGTTGGATTGGATGCAGCAGGTAAAACAACAATATTATATAAATTGAAATTAGGAGAAGTTGTGACAACAATTCCAACAATAGGTTTTAATGTTGAAACCGTTGAATATAAGAATATATCTTTCACTGTTTGGGATGTTGGTGGTCAAGACAAAATTCGTCCTTTGTGGAGACATTATTATTCTAATACTGATGGTTTAATCTTTGTCATTGATAGTAATGATAGAGAACGTATTAATGATGCTAGGGATGAATTAGCTAGAATGCTTGGAGAAGACGAACTTAGAGACGCTGTTTTATTAGTTTTTGCTAATAAACAAGATCTTCCGAATGCAATGAGTGCAACAGACATAACAGAGAAGCTACAACTTAGTGGCATTCGGAATAGAAATTGGTTTATTCAATCTACGTGTGCTACATCTGGTGATGGTCTCTATGAAGGTTTAGATTGGCTCTCGAGAACTCTTGCTTCGAGAAGCAATAACTAAATACTAATAGGAAATTCTTTTTTTAAGATGTAGATACACTCATAGTTTGAGAACTTAACAATAATCTAAAATTGAATGTATCGAATAAATAAGTATTATTCAATTTCAAATCTTTTATTTTTTTTTTTTTTCGTAATTTTGTGACTTATATTCTCTCCCCCCTCATTTACAATTTGTAAAATTCTACTCATATTTTAAGGAAAATTTACTTTTTATTTATAGACTTTAACGAGCGGCAGAAGCTGCTCAATTTTCTTATTATATTTATTGAAATACTATATGATCATAATTTTGACAACGTCGTCCGTGATCCCACGTAGTCTAGGGGCTAGGATACTCGGCTTTCACCCGGGCGACCCGGGTTCGATTCCCGGCGTGGGAGTAATTAGGATTTCACGGATGGTGAGTGATCCCGTGGCCTGCAGGTTACTGAGGCTTCGCTCTGGCCCAGCGAAGCCGCGAGCCTCCCTCCTCTTCACGGAGGCTGGGTGGTTCAGATGTACAGGCAAGGTTCTCGGGGTTACGGTGTGATGCGATCGGGGATTTGGGTCCTCGATGGTGGGCGTCGGCCCGTGGATCCGCGTCCCTTTTTTTGTTTTTAATCTTTTAATTTTTTTATCACACATTTTTTTCTCAACTTGTTACTCATATTTCAATGTTTAATTAATTTGAAATAATCAAAAATAAATTTGACTAATTAATTATTCTCATCTTTGAGTTATTTAAATTTTAATAAATTTAAAAAAAAAAAAACCTGAAAAATGTCACAACAAATTCATATAATTATTGGAATTACAGGTAGTGTAGCTGCTGTAAAGACAGAAACATTTATTCAAAAATTAACTCAGACCTTATCTGAAAAAAAGATTAACGTTGAATTTAAAATAATTGCAACAGAATCTTCTAAGTACTTCATTAACAAATCTAATTTACAAATACTTGAAGATGAAAACGAATTTAAAGAATGGAAGCACATTGGAGATAAAATTGCACATATTTCTTTAAGACAATGGGCAGATATGTTCATAATATTGCCTTTAACAGCAAATACTTTAGCAAAACTATCAACTGGTTTATGTGATAATTTATTGGTAAGTTAAAAATTAAATTTATGATTTTATAAACAATTAATATTTACAAATTATAGACTAACGTTGCTAGAACATGGGATTTTGAAAAACCTATTATTGTATGTCCTGCTATGAATACTTATATGTGGAAACATCCAATAACATCAATGCAAATTAATCAATTAAAATCATATGGTTATAAAATAATCTATCCAATTGAAAAAAAATTAGCTTGTGGTGAGTTCGGAATTGGTGGGTTAGAAGATTTAGATAAAATAATAGAAATTGTAATAGATATAATCAATTCCTCAAATAATTTAAAAAAAGAAAAGAAATAACATTAGATTCAAATTCAAAAAATAGTCTTAATAGATTATGTTATTAATTAAGATCAAATTTGACCTAAATTGTAAATATGACTAATAAATACTAATTAGTCTATCCCATACATCCCAGTGGGCGTGATGGCTGAATTTCACTCCAATATTTGCCTAAATGTTCCTCACCTTTCTCAAAATATTGATTCTTAAATTTTCCAGAATTCCTTTGAAATACATTTCTTCTTTGTTCAACACTTATATCTAATTGTTGAAAAAAACTTGGTACTCCCAAATTAGACATATAGTGTACGACATAAGGTGGTGAAGAAACAAATGGATAACTACAAGTTACTTCTGGATATTTAAATCTTGGTGAATATGGATAATAATCAAGTGGAACTGCTGAAACAGGTGGTAACATAACAGAGTCTGGATGAAATACGTATTCTTCCTTTTCTTTTTCTTCAATAGGATTCATACATTGTGAAAGTATAGAAACATCTTTTCTAGGAGAATTTATATTAACCATTTTTTATGGAAAAAAAATTCTGAATTAAATAATTCAATTTTAGGATAATTATAATTCCTTTCTTAAAGTATTATTTATTAGATTATCTTTTTTTATTTCATTATGTATCAATACTTTATATTTTATGTTTGTATATTTAGATTATGAATTTGATTTACATGAAACGTTATGTCTCCAAAGTTTCACGTATTTCTGTATTCCGGTACTTGTGTTAAAAATAATTTAATTGATTTTATACTCGTATAAATTAATTACTAAATTAATCAATATTTATTTTTAATATAATTTATAAAGATTTTTAATATATATTATATATTTAAAATATTTACTTCTTTTTAATGTTTTTGAATTAATTATAATTTTAAATTTATTAATCTTTAAAATGATTCATATTGGCGGGCAATAATATGACAACTAATGTAATAATTTAATTTTGAAATCAAAAATTGCAAACTATTCTTAATTTTTAAACAAAATTATTAAAAAAAAATATATATATATATATATATATATGTATAGTCTAAATTAATCATTTATAATATAATAATATGATCTACTTGATATTATAATGAGTAAACTAAGTCGTGATCGTAGGGATATATATTATAGAAAGGCGAAACAAGAAGGATTTCGCGCAAGGTCAGCTTATAAATTAATTCAAATAAATGAAGAATATTCAATTTTTAATAATGTAAAAAGAGTTGTAGATTTATGTGCTGCACCAGGAAGTTGGAGTCAAGTTTTAAGTATGGAATTATTTCAAAATTATGATAAAAATAAAGAAAATGATCAAGTACCATTAATTGTTGCAGTTGATTTACAAGAAATGGCACCAATTGAAGGAGTTAATATTATTAAAGGTGATATTACTTCACAAAATACTATAGAACGAATACTTGAATATTTTAAAGGTCAAAAAGCTGATTTAATTTTATGTGATGGATCTCCTGATGTAACTGGTTTACATGATATAGATGAATTCATTCAGAATCAATTACTCATATCTTCTTTAGAAATTACTAGCAAAATTATGAGAGTTGGAGGAACATTTGTTGCAAAAATTTTTCGTGGTGAAAATATTTCATGGATATATCAACAAATGTTTACTTATTTCCAATTTGTAGATTGTTGTAAACCAGAAAGTTCACGTAATTCTAGTTTAGAAGCATTTATTGTTTGTCGTAATTTTAAATATGATCAAAATTTAATTGGTCAAACATTAAATCCTATGTCTATACCATTTATTTCATGTGGAGATCTTTCAGAATATGATCCAGATAGAACTTATGAAACAAATTATAACGATTCATTAAAACCAATACAACCTCCAATAAATGCTCCATATCATTAATTTATTTATTCCAATTACTATCAAAAGGAATTTTAATATCTAATTGTTCTTCATCTTCAATTCCTATTTCTTTAATAATTTTATTATTTTCTATTAAATCACCATCAAAATATATTTTTATTTCATTTAAATTAGATGGTCTTGGATTAATATTTTTTGAAATATATGTAATTAATTTTAATATTGGATCTTTTATATATAAAGCAACAATTAGTGTTTTTACTATTACAATTTCAGATCCTTTTCTTTTATATACTTTAATATTTAATTTTATTGTCTTATTTTCTTCAATTAATTCATCATCATCTACTACTATTGGTTCTAAAATATTTTTATTTGTTAATTTCTTATCTTCTGATTCAATCTTATCATTATTTAATAATTTACTTTTATTATTCTTATCTTTTTTCTCCTTATTATCTTTCTCATTTGTATTTATAATATTTTTTTCTTTTTCATATTTATCTATAATTCTTTTTCTTTTATTATTATATTTTTTATTAATACCTAAACGTTTTTCAACACTTTCTTGTGTAAAATAAATATCATCTTCAAAAAAATTACATTCATCATCAGAATCCATACTTAATTTATATTATAACACAAATATATCACAAATTTTCAAACACAAAAAAGTGCAATAAAATTTTAATATAAAAATTAAACATTTCAAATTAATTAAATTATAAATTTATTACAATTTAAAAGATTAAATAAATATTTATTACCCGCAAATATATTATTTGCATGATTATTATTAAAGATCTCTATATTTAAAAAATTCAATTATATCTGTATCTGGTAATGTTGAATTAAATGGATATAATGAAACTTTTAAAGTATTATAATCTTTTGATAATATATGATCTACTGAAGGTAATAAACAACTATTTTTATGTATTATTTGAGAAGGTGGTATTAAACAAAATTCTCTTATATCTTTCCATTTACATATTTTTTTCATTCTCGAACTTGTATGTTTAAAAAAATCTGACCATTGAGATTCAAGATCTTTTTCTTTTTTAATCATATCTGATATTACATTTCCACTATATCCAGTAACCATTCTTAATAACGCTTCTTGCACTTTTGATTCTGGTAAATGTTCTATATTCATTCTTTCATTACTAAGTTGTATCTTTTCACCATTTACAACTATTGATTCTGTTACTATATCATTAGTATCATATTCTGGAATAATTGTTAAATTTTCTATACACATATTTATTAAATTTAAATCAAAAAAATATAATGGATCTAATGATTTATATAACCAATTAATTTGTTTAATATCTTCAAGTATATTTATATTATTAATTCTTGATCTTATAATAATTTTTCTCCAATTAATACTAAGAAATAAATTTGTTTCATTATTTTTTTTTACTGATTCTAATTCCCAATTTCCATAACCAATAATTTGTCTTGAAAAATTTTCTAATTCACAACCACTTGTTGAATTATATTCGTAACGCATAAATTCTATTTTATTATTAGGATCTCTACTATATGTTCTACTTTCTCTTATATGTATTCTATTATAACCTAACCATTGACAACCAGATACAGGAGTTTTTACATTTAATGAAGTTTCTGGTCTTATATTCATTTTTTCTTTAGTTTCCCATCTTCCACACAATTTTTCTTCTAAAATATTACTTTCTGATTTTATTAAAACTAGAATACAAACTAAAAAATTTTAATAAGAAATTTTTAAAATATTTTTAAAAAAATTTTAACTTACTGTAATAAATTAAAATAAATTTTATTAAAATCATTATAATATTAAAATTAAAATCAATATATTAATTATAGACAAATTTTTTATTATTTTAAGATAAACATAATTTTTCTTTTTTTTTTTTTTTTTATATTATTTTCTTTATTTTAAAAAATATTTATAATTAATTAGTTAATTAGTTAATTTTTTTACTTTTTTTCTTTTTTTTTTTTTTTTTTTTAATGTATATATAATATTTATATAATTTGTTTTATATTTGATAATAATAATACACACATGCAACACACACACACACACAAATTTCTAAATTTGATTATTTTTTATAATTTTTGATTTGATTTTTATTTAAATTAGTATAATGTAATATTAATTTATTATTCAATACTTATTATTTTAAAAATATTAAGTTAGATAATTAAATAAAATAATTAATATTTGAAAATAGTTATAATAAAAATATTATATATATATTTGAAATTTTGTATAATTGTATTGCATGCAAATTAATATTTATACCGAAATTGCAAATATTTAATAAGCATTAAATATAAAAATAAAAATAACAAAATAATAACAAAATAAAATTTTTAAATTTAATAATTATTTATTAAATTAAATAAAATTAAAATATTCAAAATTTTGTGAATTTGATGATATTTTATTTTTAGTTTAAATTTAAATTAATATGAAATATAATAAATTAATTTAAATATTAAATATTTGGCGCAAAGTTCAACATAATTAAATCATGCCAAATTAAAATGCAATTAAGATACCAAAATAATATTAAAAAAAAAAAAAAAATAGATTTATAATTAATTAATATTAAAATAATAATTTAAAATAATAATTTAATAATTAGACAAAGTTTTGTAAATATGATAAATTTATAATTACATTAAATATATTTTCGTTAATTTAAAAATATCTATATTTATTTTTAATTGATTAAAGTATAAAAATAAAGAAAGATATTTAAAGATTTAAAGAATAATTAAAAAATGTTTATTAATAAGAAAAAATTATAGAGAAAAGATTTTATATTTTTATATAAAATAGATATTTATATGAGACATTATACGGAATATATTTATCAGTATATATGTATTAATGACAGATAATAGTGTGCAATTTTGAATCAAAATAATGAGATATAAATGATAAATAAATATTTAAATAATAAATTCTAAACAATTATATTACTATATTTTAATTAGAAAAAAAAAAAGTTAAAATATATCATTAATGGGTAACACATCAACAGCTCATTCTGGAGCTAAACTAAAAACTTCTATGGAACAAAATGTAAATATAGAAAAGAAAGGAATAGAAGTACAAAACAATGCAATAGTTACAAAAAAACTTTCTGAAAATAAGAAAGGAAGTATTTCTCATGAAAGAGGAAGTGTAACTACAGGAATGTTCGTACAAAATGGTAGTGGCACATTCGCAGAGAAATATAATATAGTGTGTATGCTTGGAAAAGGTTCTTTTGGAGAAGTTCTTAAATGTAAAGATAGAATTACTCAGATTGAATATGCAGTAAAAGTAATAAGTAAAGCAAGTGCTAAAAATAAGGATACAAGTACAATTTTGAAAGAAGTAGAATTATTAAAAAAATTAGATCACCCAAATATAATGAAAGTTTTTGAGATATTAGAAGATTCAACAAGTTTTTATATTGTTGGTGAATTATATACAGGTGGAGAATTATTTGATGAAATTATTAAAAGAAAAAGATTTAGTGAACATGATGCAGCTAGAATAATTAATCAAATATTTTCAGGAATTACATACATGCATAAGCATAATATTGTACATAGAGATTTAAAACCTGAAAATATTTTATTAGAATCTAAAGAAAAAGATTGTGATATAAAAATTATTGATTTTGGACTTTCAACTTGTTTTCAACAAAATACTAAAATGAAAGATAGAATAGGAACAGCATATTATATAGCACCTGAAGTTCTTAGAGGTACATATGATGAAAAATGTGATATTTGGTCAGCAGGTGTTATATTATATATATTATTATCAGGTACTCCACCATTTTATGGTAAAAATGAATATGATATTTTGAAAAGAGTAGAAACAGGTAAATATGCATTTGATCTTCCACAATGGAGAAATGTTTCAGAAGATGCAAAAGATTTAATAAGAAAGATGTTAACATTTCATCCTTCATTAAGAATTTCAGCAACACAATGTTTAGAGCATCCATGGATTCAGAAATATTCAAATGAAACAACAACAATTAAAGATTTACCTTCTTTAGAATCAGCAATGACAAATATTAGACAATTCCAAGCAGAAAAGAAATTAGCTCAAGCAGCACTTTTATATATGGCTAGTAAATTAACAACTATAGATGAAACAAAACAACTTACTGAAATATTTAGGAAATTAGATACTAATAATGATGGTATGTTAGATAGAGATGAATTAATTAGAGGTTATCATGAATTTATGAGACTTAAAGGATTAGATTCTAATTCACTTATTCAAAATGGAGAAACAACAATTGAAGAACAAATTGATAGTTTAATGCCTTTATTAGATATGGATGGATCAGGTTCAATAGAATATTCAGAATTTATTGCATCTGCAATTGATAGAACAATATTACTTAGTAAAGAAAGAATGGAAAGAGCTTTTAAAATGTTTGATAAAGATGGTTCTGGAAAAATATCAACAAAAGAATTATTTAAATTATTTTCACAAGCTGATGCAAGCATTCAAATGGAAGAATTAGAATCAATAATTGAACAAGTTGATAATAATAAGGATGGAGAAGTAGACTTCAATGAGTTTGTTGAAATGTTACAAAATTTTGTGAAAAAAGACAACTGAAAAAAAAAAAAAAAGACATCGGATGTGTTTTATTCATTAAACTATTTTCTAATTAAAAGATGAAATTTAAAGTACAAAAAAAAAAAAAAAAAGTGTTTATAATTGCATTTATACTTGAATAGTTAATTTGTTTAGATATTTAAGTAAAATGAAATTAGAATTTATTATGAAATCTTATTTACAGTTAATTTCAGAATGTAACATTTTTTTTTTTTTTGAGAAAATCAATAATAAATGAGAAATAATGAGATTGTCACGAATAATTAGATTGAGCTAGAACACAACTAGACTACTAATTATGTCTCAGATGTTTCAATTTACATTTACAGTAATCACTTAATAATGATTAAGGTTGTTTATCTTCTTTGGAATCTTCATCTTTAGGTATTTCGTCCTTATAACCTCTTTTTTTTTCACTGGAAGAAATATAGTATTAAAGTGTATTTTAATTTGAAGAAATTTGAACTTACGCTAATTTTTTGATATTACTTACGGTTTCTGGAGAACACATTCCTGGTATTTCTACCATTTCTGGCATTTGAGAACTAATAAAATGTTTTATTGTTCAATTATTATTTATTTTCTAACTTACGTATCACAAATATCTTCTTTTGGTTTTTCTACTGTTATTCCTTGACCTTCAAAAGTCTGAATATTTAAATATTAAAAATTATATCAATGGTTAAATTCATAAAGAATATATATATATATACTTACATTTTCTGATCTTTTTTTTGATTTGGCTCTAATTTATAAGTTATCATTTATATACACTTTTTACTGAAAAATCCAATAAACTTACATTTTAGCAGCTTCTTGTACTAAATGCAAAGGAATATTTCTGAATTAATAATGATTAAAAAATGTTAATATTAATAATTAAATTAATATCTTAGTTAAATCTTAAAAAAAAAAAAAAAAAAAATTGAATATCTAATATATAGAATATATTAGATATATATTGAAATCACGTACTTCATATGCATTATTAGTTTTAAACTGAAATAAATATATCAAGTCTTTCAATTCAAAAATATTTATTACAATTCTTTTTTTACTTGAATAATTATACATGTTACAATTTTTATATCTATAAAAGAGATTCTACCGCCAGAATGTCAGCGCCTGACAAGTAAAGAATGAATTAAAGGAAAAATATTTTGATTTTGAATAAGCAATTTTGAAAATATATATTAAATAATTTTTTATTGCTATATTTTATTTAAGTATGAATAGTTTAAATAAGGATTCATTTGATCCATATGTATTGTTAGGATTAAAAAGGAATGCAACAGATAGAGATATTAGACTTGCATTTTTAAGACTTGTTCGAAAATTTCATCCTGATAAAAATATCTCAGAATTTAACTCGGAAAAAGGAATTGATTTTGATGGTAAAAAAGAGAATAATAAAAGTAGTTCTAATATAATATTGAAATATCATGCTTTATACGAAGCTTATTCTATTTTAAAGGATCCTGAAAGAAGAAAGGAATATGATTTAGCAGAATTTAATAATTCTTCAAAAAAAATATCTTGGCACAAGACGATAAAATTAAATGAGCTTGATTTTTTTGAAGAAGAAAATTCTTTTTGTTATTCTTGTAGATGTGGAGATGTTGTTATAATTGACAAGGATTCTATTGAAAATGGAATCAATTTATTTCCATGTGATAATTGTTCGACAAAAATAGTAGTAACTTTTTAAAAGTTTTAATTATATTGAGTTTTTAAAATAATTTAAATAATTATAATGTTATTTTTTAATATTAATTTCTTCAGAAATACTTTTTTTTTCTTTCTTAGACTGTAACAATGTCAACTCTATCCAATAATCCACAATGTTTTCTTTGTAATTTTTAATTTCGTCAATTATATCAGATATTTCCTTTTTGAGATGATTTCTAAGTCTGTTATTTTCTTCATAAATAGATTTTGTTTCATCATAAACTTTTTGAATAGTAAATATAGATGAATTTTGTGAATATTCATCTAAAAAATCATTTTTTTTCTCATTTAATTGATTAATTTGTTGAATATCTTCTTCATTTTTTGTTACTTCAATAAATTTTTTTTTATTAATGGTTGGTCCTAATTGAAAAATAATGTTATCTTCTTTATTATTAGCTGAAATTTTTGAGTAGTTAATCTTTTTTTCATGTTTTAAATCATCAATTATTAATTTTGAATTATCGTCTGAATGCTCTCCAATAATATTATTTAAATCGAGTTTTGCTAATTTGGGAAATTGAGGTAGTTTGTTCAATTTAAATATATTTAAATCTTGTAAAGTTTCTTGCATGTGTTTAATTATTTTAATAAAAAATTAAATTTTTTATCAATTAAATATTAATATCAAACTCCAAGCTCCAAATTTTAAAACTACATGCAGTAAAAAAAATTCAAGAGAATTTTTTTTTATTAATACCGTTGTTAATATTTATAAAAAATATCACAAAAAAAAAAAAAAGATCATATTAATTTGCATGTATTGACAAACAAAAAAAAAAAAAAATTAGTACTTTAAAGATAATAAAAATAAAAATAAACAAATTATAAAGAATATTAAATATAATTACCTATAAATACAAATAAATAGTCATATTACAGATAGAATGAAAATGTCTAAAACAATATAAATTAAAACATGTAATATTGTAGTCGCGCCTAAAACACGAGATATATTGTGATTACCCCACTTATATTAATTTAATACTTGCAATTATTAACCGATTATTAGTAGAATGTATTAATAAATGATTAAATATTATATCAAATATTGGATTTATTCTAAATATTAATGATTTATAGCTGTTAAAAATATATACATATATATATATATGAATATGGATAATATTCCATTATTAAAATCGATTGAAAATAAAGATCCTTCACTAAATTGGAATATCGACGTTTCTGCTGAGCTTGAAAAATATTTGTCAGCAATAGAATTGTTAGATGAAGATATAAATTATAGCCAAAATTCAGAAGTTGGTAATTATTACAATGGTGATGGAAATCAAAATTATTTTCAATTATTTAATTTTGTAGAAGCTGCCTTGATTATTCAAAATTCGACAAGTTTATATTCTAAAAAAATAGAACATTTACATACATTAGTTTTTGAAACTTTTCAGCTACTTTCTACAGGAAAATCATCTAATGATGTGAATGTTGAGAATGAAGATCAAACTAATGTTCAAAATTCAAGTAAAACGAATGCATATGATAAAAACAATGAATTTTTAATGTCTGATATAGTTTCTGTTCCAATAGAATTACTTCAACCTGGTAAAAATATTAATATTTCTTCTGAGCAAATTAAGGTCGATTATTTGAAAGATGAGATTTTATTAAAATATTCATCTTGCTCTTCTTATGTTGGAGTTTCTAATGCAGGTAGTAGCATATCATTATCTCAATATAGAATAGATGAAAATTTGAATGTTCTTTTTTTAGATGAAAGTGATTTATCTAGATTTGCCAATATTTATATTGAAGATCAAGATATTTCATTAAATAATATTTTTACAGATGATTTAGAAAATTCTACTATGAATCAAGTAGAAGATTCAGAATTTATAGATAATTTGGAATTTGAAACATATGATGATAATGATATAAAAGATAATCAAGATGTTTCTGATAAATTAGAAAGTTCTGATTTTTCAATTATTGAAAAAGAAGATGAGAATAACGTAAACTTAACTAATACTCAGCATAATAATAATAGAAAAAAAAAGAAAATGACTATTGGATATTTATGGATGAACATTTGAAATTAGGTAAGGATAAACCACTAAAAGTAGGTAGAACATGCAAAAATCCATTAAAATCTTATGCATATTCTCTTGAAGATTTATCACAAACTAATGATATGATTGATTTTATTGATATTCATAATATAAGATCTTATTTAATGGGATTAACTGAAGTTGAAGGAAAAAAATATGATTTTAAAAATCAACATATACCTTATTATTCTGATTTGAAATGTCCAAAATTGAATATAGAAAAATTTTTTACATCTAAAAATTCTAATAATTTTCTTAGATCTTTAGAATCAGATTTTAATGCTTGTACAACTCATTGGAGAAAATATCATTCTAAGATCTTATTTAGTAAGATTGAAAAAAATAAAACCGAAGATATTTCTGAAAATTTTGAAAATTTAAATTTAGAATGTGATTTTGATTATGATCAAATAGATAGAGATGAAATACAAAATGAAACTGATATTGTATTAGAATCAATTGATGATATTCCAAATGAAAATATTGATATTACATTAGATAATGAAGATTTATTTGTAGAAAAACAAATTGAAATTAATGATGATAATCAGTTATCAGAATTACATGCAAGAATTAATTTGTGGATTGGACAAGTTGAACCTTTAATAGAGATTCAAAACTCTAGGCCACAATTTAATGTTCATGACGAATCTAGAAAAATTATTGAGAAAATCAGAGAAAAAGAAGTGAATTCAGAAAATTTAATAAATTTTGAACATATTACTTATGGGTTACCCAGATGGCAAGTTTGTAGATCTTTTCTAGCTACATTAATGTTATCAAATAATAGTGAAATAGATATTATTCAAAACGATGAAAATGAAAGTAAATTTTTTATTCGTTTGTCTAACAATGATAATGATTTACTTAATAAATTTGAGCGTGACAATGTCAAAATTGACTATCCGAAAAAAAAGAAAAAAAAAGAATTAAATGATGATCAAAAATTTCAAAATAACGAAAAAATCCAAAAAAATACTAGAAAAAGGGATCACGAAATTACTTAATGTGATTTTAAAAATTATTATTAAATGTTCTTAGACTTGAATATATTGAGGATTTGTATTATATTGATAACTTCCATAATTGTCAAATTGATAATAGTTCATATTTGGATAGCTTATTTCTCTAACAAATTTTCTTTGAAGATAATTTAGATGTTTAATTTCATCATCACTATCATATAATTCGTCATTATCCTTGTTATCATGTTCAGTACAACTAATATAATTTGCAAGTAATAGTATTCCTATTCCTAATATAAATGTACAAAAACATATTGCGAGTAATATTGTCCACAAACTAGAATCATGCGATCTGAGTACCAATGGAGTGCCATATACTCCACTTGATTCAAAATATCCGGTAGATGGATATTTACCTGTTTTACGGAAAAAGTCGATAATATAATCATCTTTTGATTCGCTTTTAATGCTTGAGGCAAAACAATTATCTTTGAAATTAAGAGATATAATTAATGAAATGAATGAAAACAATTTAATTTTTAAATTATAATTTAAATTTAATTTATTTATACTCTTCATTTATCCAATTTGAATTCATTGAATGTAAAAAAAAAAAAAAAAAAAATAAAAGACTTAATTTCACGTTTATAAGAAACACTATCTTCAAACTTTAAAAACTTTGTTACATTATATACATGATTTCTTTATTTTCTGTTATTAGTTCATTAATAACATGTAAATATTTAGGGCAGAAGGACGGACTTAAGGCGCCATAACTCATTTGAAGATCTCTATATTGAAATATTTAATAAATATTGAATGGATGTGATAAATAGAATTATCAAATTGTAAATTTGGTTTTCTTCTTAATAAATTCAATTAAAGAACCTCATATCTAGGTAAAATCCTTGATAATACTTATATGCAACAACAATTTTTATGTTTATTTCGTTATAAGGACCGAAAAGCAAAGTTTAAGGCCTAAACAAACTTTTTTTTTTTTCTCTTTTTTTATTTTCACTTTCTTTATAAACATATTTAACTTCTCTTTGGCCAATTTGGTAATTAATTAAAAAAATAATATTTCACAATCATGAGTACAACTCCATATACAACATTTGTGAGTTCGTTTGGAGCTCTAGAAACTGGTATTATGGGAACTCTAGCTGGTGGATCTTCATATTTTCTTCCATTTGCCGTATTTGGATACTTTAAAACAAAATCAGACATAGAGGCAGCTTCTAATAGAATGAAAGCAGTGGCAGAATCATCTAAAAATCCTAGAAGTAAATTTAGAAGAAATATTTATGGTAAAGATCTTTCGGGACAACAAAATAGTTATTTCTGGGCATTGACTGTAATTGCAGTCGTTTTAGGAGTTATAGCCATTAGTCTTCTATCGTGTTTAATAGGAATAACTCCTGATGAAAACTTTAAGGAATGCAAAAGAAGAAGAAGAAGATTGCTCGAAGATCCTAAGATAACACCTGAGGAGCTTGCATATACAATAGCGAATTGCACTCCAAATCAATATAGATATAATTAAATTAAGTAATCCAAATAAAACATTAAAAGTTCCAAAATATGAATAAACAAAATACAAAACAAATGGAGACACTTAATTCCATTTAAAAAGAAAAGATGATCAATTAAATTAATGAACACCTTATTCTATATAATCAAACAGTTTTTTTTTTTTTTTTTATAGATATATAATTATTATTAACGGATGTAATTAACCTGATTATCATCCCAAGGCTCAGGATTTTCAGGCAAGACATCAATGCATGGAGCTAATTCAAATGCCCAAACTCTCACAATCGGACCAATTATAATAGATGCCATAAACACTATAGATAATCCAAATGCAATCATATACCATTTAGGTTTAGATTCTGATTTGAAATTGCAAATTACTCCTAAACATATTCCTGCAATGAAACCTCCTGTATGACCCCAGTGATCTATTGCTGAGGAAGGGTTACCCCAAGTTATTAATATCATTAAGACACCAAATAAAAGAATATTTATAACAACATGTTCTCTATTTTGTAATATATGCCAAAATAAAATAAGTTCAGCTAATTGAGCACCAATTAACCCAAATCCTGATGTTGATGCACCTACAGCAACTACACAACTATTGCGAATTGCTACAGAAAATAAATTTCCAACAATACCAGAAACAAAATATATTAAAAAATTCAAAATTCTTCCATATTTTGTCTCACA
This sequence comes from Cryptosporidium baileyi, assembly GCA_001593455.1. Taxonomy (NCBI): domain Eukaryota; phylum Apicomplexa; class Conoidasida; order Eucoccidiorida; family Cryptosporidiidae; genus Cryptosporidium; species Cryptosporidium baileyi. The sequence continues at coordinate 48,202 of JIBL01000105.1, forward strand.
AGATAGTGAAAGTCTTAATTGAAAAATTATATTGAATACTATATGCCAAATAGATGCATGAAGAAATAAACTAATCAATAATCTCCATACTTGTCCTTCCTTTACAAGAATTGGCACACTTGCTTGGAATTTTATTAATGTTGTCCTAAATAAATTAAAAAATATTATATAAATCAAAATATTATTAAATAATAAACTTACACATATGGAGAAAGTGCGAATGAACCAACTATACAAGATGCTGCAAATACAATAAATTGAACAAGACTTATCCAAATAATACTATGTTTCCATGTAATTCCTGGAAAAAACAAATCTATAAATCTCAAATTTAGTCCTGGTTCGTTATTTATATTGCTTGTACGTGATACTCCACTTCTTTGAGGTGGTAAATCTGATAATCTGTGAATATTAGACATTTTAAAATTATTTATATTGTAGATTGCTATATATATATATATATATATATATACTATATATATATATACATATATATATATATAGTATATATATATAGTATATAACTTTTTAATTTCTGTTATTATTCAATTATTATCTATTAAATTCCATCCAAAATTTAATAAACAAATTCTTAATAATAATATTAAATCCTTATATTAACTTCTTATCAATTTGAATATTATTTTGCATTGAAAATAATCAATTGATTGTTTTATCTTTATAAGTCAATATTTACTAATTATCTTAATTATAACAAATTATATAGCTCTAATATTGACCTTATATATTTAGCAAGATAAATACCAAATTCTTACTAATATAACCTTGAAATTAAGAATTAATTTTTAAATTTGCAATTATTAATTTTTTTAAATTTAATATTTAATATAACTCGTTTAGACTATAAGGCGCCATTTTTTTTAAAAAGCGGTTATTGTGGGGGTGCGGTATCGAGTTCATATTAATAATAAGATAATAAAAAATAAATATTTTTAAATCCTATATTAAATATCAATACTTATAAATTAAAATAATATATAATTTAAAAATATATATATATATATATATTAACATTTTTTTGGAACAAATCTAAAAGTTAAACTAGTTCTAAATCCTTTTTTAATAATTGAATCTTTATTTAAATGAGGAAATTCATTTATGTTTACAATGTTATAATCTTTTAAATTATATTCATCTCTTAATTAATTATTTAAATAAATATTAAATATTAAATAATAATTTAAAATTATATTTAACTTACTTTGAGGAAATTCCATGTAATAATGTTTTATAACATTCATCTTGAAATATTAATAAACTAAATCTAGGTACAAATATCGAAAATAAAGGTTTATTATTATTATATTCATTTATAAAATCTAATTTATTATCAATATTTGAATCCCAAAAATCAAATATTGTATCTGATTCTAGTGATATTATTGCAACTTTTGGAAAATATAATGGTCCATCTTTATGAGGCAATATACCTTTATTGAAATCATATTGATTAATTAAAACATGATTAGGAAAATTATTTTCTAAAAAAAATTTACTTTTAACAAGTGATTTAGATATAGAATAAAGCCATTCTGGTAAATCTTCTTTATCTTCAATACCATTCTCTGTAACTTTTCCACCCCATACTTGTGTCATTCTTCCATTCAATTTAACATTTCTATATGATGATCTTAAAATATTCTCTAAAATAATTTTTTCTTGATCTATATTTATCCAATCTATTAATAAAAATATATATTATATATAAATTTATATTTATAATATTAAAATTATTATTATTATTATTATTTTTATAACTTACTCTTAATACAAAATACTTTTGGTAATGGAGAAGATAAACATATAATCTTATTATTTAAATTCAAATATTTATTATCTAAATCTCCTAATCTAAGAAATTCTATTTTTTTTCTTTTAGAATAAAATATTTTCTCATTATTATTATTATTATTACTATTATTATTATTCTCTTTATTATCTTTATTATCTTCTTTTAATTTTTTTATAAGATCTCGAAGCATATTTAATATTATAAATCTTATCTAAATAAATATATCATATTCATTTATTCTTTAAATTATATTTATAATTCATCAATTTTAAATTATTTATTAATTATCTCAAATATTAACAATTTTTAAGCGCTAATAATTAATCTATTATTAAAGAACTCTTTGATGAGTTAAAGAAATTAATAAACGACTATAAATAAATGATGTATATATTACTGAAAATGAAAAAAATGTTGTCATTCCAAATAATGTATTATACATCCATCTTGAAAAAATAAAATAATAATACATTTTTGTACCTGCCAAATATCTTGACATAAATACTTTATATGATATCCAACATCCCCAAACTACTGCACCATATTGTATTAAATTTATTATAAATATTATTATCAAGTTTTTAGACCATTCAATGTCACTACAATATCTTAATGATCCTAATTTTGAAAAAAATATTGAATTAATACTTCCCATTATAAATACTATAAATAAATATGCTGAAATTTCAGATCCAAAATTTGCATTTGTAAATTTACTATATAAAATTGATGAAATACTCCATATTGATATAAATATATTTAAAAACATTAAACTATAACATTGTTTTACTATTTTATTCTTTAATAATGGAGCAGGTCCACCTCCTATTGGAGTTAATTTTAATACATTCATAAACATTATTATTAATTTTATTAATAAATTATATAAATAATCATACTTGGCGCTATCATTCATTATTTATTTAATAAATTTATTATATATTATATTTTAAAATATGAATAATGAAATTGAACTTATTAAAAAACAAGCAGAAATTAGAAAAAGAAAATTACTTGAAAGAGGAAATGCAAGACTTAAACTTATTTGTCCAAATTATCAAGAATTACAACAAAATACTTATTTAGATCAACAATCAAATGAATCTTTTCATTCTAATCAAAATGAAAATCATATTCATATTAAAAATAATTCAAATTATTCATTAGAATCTTTAATTTCATTTCCTCAATATTTGAATAATCAATCTAATTATTTACGTAAAATATTTTCTTTAATTATTGGAATATTATTATTCTATTTTCATAATTTTATTTCTATCAAATATTATATTTTTGGAATTCATTTATCATCTTTATCAGGAATTATAACATTTATATTATTTCAATTTATAATTACAATATATTTATTTATAAATTATTATATAAAATATCATATTCATTTTAATAATAATATTAAATGGTATTATTTATTTATAGATTATGATACAAATCTTCAAATTTATTTAATAATATTAAATAATTTTTTTCAATATATTTTAATAATTAAAAATTTAATTTCTGATTGGTTTGTATTAATAGCTTCATATTTAGTCTGTCATTTTTTGAAGAATTCTCTTATTATATTTTAATAATTATTATAAAAGTTTATTATAATTTTTAAATTATATTAACATTGAATTAATAAAATTAATAAATTTATTTTCTTTTTTTTTTCTTCTTTTTTTTTTTTTTTATATTTTTTTATTTATCTCTTATTTTAGATCTTTTTTTGTGTAATTTACTTGACAAATTTTTATATATATGTTTAAAACTTTAAAAAATAAGAAAAAAAATTTATATATATTTAATTTTCTTATTATTTAAAAAAAAAAAAAACAAATCTTAATTATAATCTCAATTATTAGAAATGAAAATTATTCAATTAAAAATTATTTATTTATTTATATATATTATATTATTATTAATATTACTATCAGAATGTATTAATAATAATCATATTCAAAAAAAAAATGAATATGATTTAAAAAATAATAATACAAGAAATCAAAGTAAATTTTATAATAATAGTAATAATATTAATAATAAAACAGAATACATTCAAATAGGAATAGATGATATAAAAGAATTATTACCAATTGATTTTAATTTGGAAGAATTTAAAAATTTATCAACATCAAAAATTAGAATTGATAATAATTTAATTAAAACAAATCAAGTAATTAATAGAAAAGAATGTATTAAGAAAATTAAATTAAATATTGAATTAAAACAAGAATTAAAGGATAAATATAATAAAAATATTATTGAAAATGAATTAAAATATAAAAGTGATTGTGAAATTATAGGTGACAATAGCTATAAAAAAGTTATTATAGGAGGATATTATTGTAATAAAATAAAAAAAGAAATTTTAGAATTAGAACTTAAATATCAAAAATTAATTTATGAATTAGATGAATTAAAACATGAAATTGAAAATTGTTAAATTATAATAATTATTATAATTATAGTATGTATATATTGCAATTAATATATATTACATGCAATGTATATATTACATGCAATATATATATTACATGCATATATATATTACATGCATATATATATTACATGCAATATATATTAAATGCAATATATATTACATATATAAATGTATATATATAATATGTAATATATTACATGACTAAATATATATATTACAATATGTATATATACATACTATAATTATAATAATAATTAATTAATAAATTAATAATTTAATTATTCACAAATAATTTTATTATTTAAATCATTTATATTATCTTTTTGATCATATTTATCAATAAGTAATTTATAATCTATTTTATCAGTATGATCAATTGAAATTAATGGAAATAATGCATTAATAATAGATGAATATATTGTATTATTATGTAATTCTTCTTGACTTAATAATTGTTTAATACGTCTTCTTTCTTTAGGTTGTGAAAAACATGCTGGACAATTTTCTATTATAACAGGTAATTGATTATTTAATGCAAAATTTGCTAAATCTTTTTCTCTACAATAAATCATTGGTCTTATAACTCTAATATTATATTCAGAAACATAATAATTAGCTTTCATAGTATTTAATTTTCCATTATTAAATAATGATAATAAAAAACTTTCACATATATCATCAACATGTTGTCCAAGTGCTAATACATTATATCCATTTTCTTTCATACATGAATATAATAATCCTCTTTTCATTCTTGAACAAAATGCACAAAAAGAAATTTTTTTTTGTTTAAGTTGAACTTTTGATGCAATTTCAACAATTGGATATGAAATAAAATGATATTTAATACCAATCATTTCCATATATGGAATTAATTTAGAAACATCCATTTCAGATGTTTGAGGATCAACAGTTGCAACAGATAATTTAAATTTTATAGGTGCAATTTTTTGTAAAAATAATAATGTATGTAACATAGTTAATGAATCTTTACCACCAGAAACAGCAACTAATATATGATCACCATCTTTAATCATATCAAATTTTTTAATAGCAATTCCAACTTTTTTTCTAATAATACCAAAATCTTGTGAATTTGGAAAAATTTTATTATTTTTTAAAAATTTATATTCTAATAAATTTGTATAATTATTATTTTTATTATATAATTCACAATATCTTAATTGATTATTAACAGAATAATAATTTTGAATTTGATTTGAAGATATTTGAATATTTATATTATTTTGATCTTGATTTTGAATAGAATATATAATATTTTGTATATATTTTGGTGTAATAAACCAAAGTAAATTAGATTCAGATAATAATTCAAAATCATTAAGATTTAATAAATCAGTATTGTTTAAAAAATTATTATAATATTGATTTGTTTGATATATAATATCTTTAATATTAGAATTAATAGAATTTTCATTAATATTAGAATTATTAATTAATATATTTTCAATATTAATTAAAATTTGATTAGCTATTTCAAATATTTCATCATAATTTATATTATTATTTTTATTAATATAATTTATTTGTGAATTATTATTATTATTATTATTATTATATTTATCAAAATAAAATGATTCTATAGAATTACTTAACCATTTTCTATGTAAATTTTCTAATGATTTCCATTCTGATCTATGTCTCCAAGTACCTAATGATTCTTCAAATGAATATAATGGTAATAATTTCCAACCATGATTAGCAATCCATATAACTACTTTTATAATATAATCAATAGTTTCATTATCACAACACCAATGAATAGATATTCTAGAAAATCCTGGTCTTATAGATTCAATTCCTTTAATAACAAGATCATTATAAAGTTCATTTAATTTTTCATCATCATATTTTAATAATTTTTGTGAATATGGTCCAGCACATGAACAACCACCTCTAGTTTGTATTCCAAATAAATCATTCATTAATGAACATACAAAATTATAATGAAGATAATAATTTTTATTATCATATTGATTAATAATTAATTGATTATTTTTATTTAAAAATTTTAATATTAATTTATTATTAATATTTTTAAATGGTTGTATAAGAAATGATATAATAGGTAAACAATTAATATATTTTGATTCATTATTATCATTATAATTATTATTAATAAGTTCATCATATCCTAAAATTTCTATTTTTTGTCCATTATTTATATTTTCTTGATTATAATTATTCCATTCTGTTAATATTTTTTCAAATAATAATTTTTCTTTTAATTGTTTTAAATATTGTGGTATTTTCATATTAAATTTTATTAACATACCAATTCTAGAAATACCTAAAATATCAATAGTTCCTGATTCTTCTCTTTCTTCTTTATTTAAAACATATTCATAATTTTTTAATGAAACAAAAAATACACAATTACCACCAGGATCTGATGGATTATTAGTTAATAATAAATCTCTTTTAATAATTAATATACCAGGTGTAGATGGACCACCAATAAATTTATGAGGTGAAAAAACACCAATATCAATATATCCTTTAGAATTTAATGGTGGTGACATATTTGGTGGAAAATGTGGTGCTGTTGCAGCAAAATCAACTAAACAAAATCCATTATATTCATGTAAAATAGAAGATATATCATTATAATTATTTATTCTTCCTGTAATATTAGATCCTGCTGATATTAAACCAATATGAATAATTTCTTTTATTTCATTTATATTTTCATTATTATTTTTAATATCATTATTTAAAATATTTAATAAATATTCTAAATCAATTTCACTTTTATTATTTAATTTTAAATATTCATATTTAAAAAATATTTTACAATTTAATTTTTTATTAATTAAATAATTATTAGAATATTTTTTACAATATTCTATAAAAGGTAAAAAAAGTGAATGATGTGAAGATATATCAATTAAAAATTTTATTTCATAATTATTATTATTTTGTGATTCTATAATATTTTCATTAATATAATTAATATTTTTATTTCTATGTGATATATTATAATGTCTTCTAAATGAAGCTTCTGTATTATATTGTGTATTACATATTATACATTTATAAGATTTCCATCTATCTTGTATAACACAAGTTGAAATATTATTAGATATTTTATAAAAATAATGATTATTTTTAAATTTATTTATAATACTAATCCAATTAGAAGAATCCATAATTCTTAAAAATTTATTTATACCACTAGTTGAACCTTGTCCTGTAAATATAATAGCATCTTCATGATTACCACCAATAAATTGTCTTATAGCTTCTCTTGCTTCATAAACAAACCAAGTACTTTGTCTTGCATTATTTGATACTACACTATGAGTATTACCATAATATGGCATAATATTATTTTTTAATGAATCTTCAATAAATTTAAGACTTCTTCCTGATGCAGTCCAATCAAAATAAATTATAGGTTTATAACCAAATGGAGTTTTAATAGAATTAAAATTTCCAATTATATTGTCTCTAACAATTTTACAATATTGTTCAAATTCTTCATATTTTTTTTGTACATCATCAAATTTGTTTTCCATTTTATGTAATATATATATATATGTTTTTTTTTTTTTTTTTTTTTAAATAATAAAAATAGTCTGATTTGATTATTTCATGTATATAGAAAAAGATGTAATTTGTTGTTTAAATAATATAGAAGCGGTTTATAATATGTTATATTTTTAAATAATTTAATTTAATGGCGGTAAATGAATATAAACATTTTTAAAAATCAAGTAATTTTGAATGATTAAAATAAAATAAATTATGGAGAATATAGACATTAAATTTAATATTCAAGATCAAAATATTGAAAGTAAAGTATTAAATAATGATAAGGAAGATATAAATGAAAATATTTACCCAGAAAATTCTGAAGATGAATCTATAGAATATGAGGAATATCAAGAAGAAGATGAAATAAATTCAAAAATTGATCCAGAGATTCTTTTTGAAGAAGGTAAAAAATTAAGAAAGGAAAAAAGATTTGATGAAGCTGTAATTAAATTATATTGGGCAATGACTAATAAGATGAATATATTGAATATAACAGAAGAAAGTGGAATAGATCCAAGATTATCAGAATATTATTTAATTTATGCCGATGTATTATTAGAAAAAGAAGAAAATTCATCAAATTTTTTTCAATCAAAACATAGTGAAAATAAATTTTTTAATAATTCTACTTTACAATCATCACCATCATCATCATCATCATCATCTTCTTCTTCTTCTTCTTCTTCTTCTTCATCTTCTTCTTCTTCTTCTTCATCTTCATCATCATCATCATCTTCTTCTTCTTCAGATTCTGCTTTTTTAAATAATTCATCTACAAATTTATTGGACTTATCTAATAATACTAATACTCTTGAAGCTTCTGATGAAGAGGTTGCATGGGAAAATTTTGAAGCAGCTAAATTAGCATATATTAAATTAATATATCTTAAAAAAAAAGGAGATTATGAAAATTTTTGTAATGGAATTATTCCAGAATATATGAATGATTTGTTTTCTCCTGATAAAATTGATAATGATGGATTTGAAGAATTATTAAAAAAAGTATGTATTTGTGAAACAGAACAAGAAAGATGTAGAATTTCTGATAAAGAAATTAATGATCTTTCTTATGTTTTCATAAGATTAGGTGATATTTTACAATTAGCAGAAAAATATGAAGAAGCAACTCTGGAATACAAAAATTCTATATTTGTATTAGAATCTTTTAATTTGCCACAAGATACTATTGAATCTTCTTTAATATGTTTAGCTCAAAGTACATTATTTTCTGGTAAAATAAAAGATTCTAAAATTTTGTTTGAAAGAGCATTAAAAATTGTCAAAGATCATTTTGAAGGAAAAAATGGAATGATTGCTCCTACAATGCCCGATCAAATACAAGCATATAAATTAACAATAGAAGATTTACAACTTACTCTTGAAGATATTAATCGTAAATTAGAAATAAATTCTGATGATAGAAAACCTGCTACTGCTATTCCAAAATTAGAAGAAATAAAAAAAGAAAATATATTTAATAAATCAGAATTACCTGAAAATGAACCTATAAAAGTTATTAATACTGTTGATTTAAATAGTACATGTGAGAATACAGTAGATAATCAAAAGAAAAGAAGAATAGATTTATCTAAAATTTAACTATAAATATTTAAAATAATATATTATTTAAAAAAAAAATATATATATATATATATATATAATTGTTTTTAATTTTTATTTATTATTATTTTGTAATGATTTACCAACAAGTTCATGTACTTTCATATATTTTGATACACAACGATCTGAACAACTTATTTCTCCTGGAGATAAATTCCCTTTTGTAACATTACTAATACATTTTTCCCAACAAGTTTTTTGTATTCTATTTTTAAATATATTCAAAAGAATTAATATATAAAAAAGAATAGAGTAATAAATAATAATAATAATATTAATAAGTAATAATAATAATAATAATAAGTAATAATAATAATAGTAATAATAATAATAATAAAAGTTATACTTATTGTATTTAATAAATATAATTATTACTTACCTTTTAAACATATCTGCTAATCCTGCAATTTCAATAATTTTTGATTGATTATAATCTTCAATCATTTTTTTAAATAGAAAAGAAAGAGAAGAAAAAAAAAAAAAAAATCGGTATTTGGCGGTTTGATCATTTAATTAAATTTATTGCAAAAAAAAAAAAAAAAAAAGAAAATTATATTTCAACAAATTAAAATATGATTATTTAATATCCCGATAAATTTAAGATCATATATATTTATGATTTTTTATAATATATTTAAAAAGCATTGAATTTGGTATTTATTAATTACATGATTTTAAATATAAGTTAGAATGAATTTGATTAACAAGATTAATCATTAATTTTCTAAATTGAATTGTTTCATTATATGTTAATCCATAGGTATTTTTATTTCCAAAATTATTTGTTAGTGTTCTATTTATTTTATTGAAAAATAAAAAAGCCAATTTATCTCTAAGTATATTGTTATCGTAAAAATCAATGCTCATTATTTCATCATTTGAATTTAATTCAATATTTTCAGATTTTGGTAATTCTTGATAATTATCAATGACTTGTTCACTTTCTAAATTACAATTTTTAATAAAATATTTATCGTTTAATTTTTCAATAAATGTATTAATAATCTATATTTTAAAGTAATTATAATATAGAAATTAATAAATTAAAATATTAAACTTACAAAAAAGACTTGATCTATTTTTTCAAATGTAATATTGACAACTTCTCTAATTCTAGTATTATAGTGATTAATTCGAGTATATTTTTTATTATTTATACATTTTTTAAAAATTTTCATATAATCAGGTTCATATTTTAGATTAAATTTATAAACTTCATCATATTCTTTAAATAATATCATTATAATTAATTCAATTAATATAAAAATAGTTTAAATAATTTAAATGCGATTTAATCAATTTTTTCTTAATTTTTATTTTTATTAATTTTAAAATCACACTTAATTTGTTATTAAACATATTTGCACCCTAAAAAAAAGAGAAAAAATTTATGTGAAATACATTTTTTTTAAAAATATAAATATAAATAAATTTAAATAAACGAATAATATTAATTATATTTTAACATTTTTAGATGATTTATTGCAAATTAAGTTAAATAACATTTGTTTTAAGTAAATTTAAATGTTATGAACAAAAAAAGAAAAAATTTACATGTTACCGCCAATAATATTATAATTAAATGTAGCAGTATTTGAATAAAAAAATTATACGATTAATAAAAATTCGATAGATATTAAATAAGAAAAATATGTAAATTTTGATTAATAATTGAAATTATGATGATTTTCATTTTTTTTTAATGAATTAAGTGTAATTATAATTTTTGAATATAAAAAAAAAAAAAAAAATAGAAAATTAAGATATAAGTTATTTTTAAATTAAAAAAAGTAAATAAAAATATTTAAAATTTTAATATTAAAAAATAAATTTATAAATTTCAATTTAAAAATAAATAAAAATAGGCGCGAATTAAAGAAATATAATATTAAAATAAATACTCGAGTATCAGGACTAAAAGTTAGTTTTTAACTTTTTATTGGCGGTAAAATGTTCGTGATGCTATTTAAAGTAAAATTAGATTTTACATATTTAAAAATAAAAAAAAAAAAAAGGAGAAAAGAAAAACTTTGTAGATCAAATATTGAATGATATAATATATTTGTTAAATAATATTGTTTATATGAGAAGATTTGATGTAGTACCTATAAATTCAGATTTTGCTGAAAATTCAAATGTAATAATTACATCATTATGTTATATACCTATAATTGGTTACATATATGCAGGAACAAATTTAGGTGATATTATGTTATATAAATATGAAGATTTAGAAAGAATAGATAAAAAAGATAATTATTTATTTACATTTGATATAAATAGAGAAAGAATAAGATCTAATGAAAAATGTTTAAAAATTAGAAATATTTCTCAAAAATGTAAAAAAATAGATGAACTATATCCAATAATAAATTATGATACAATATTAGATGATAATATGGAAAGTAAAATGCATATAGGTGGAGTTATATTATGTATTTGTGAAAATAATTTATTATATTTAGATTATAGACTTAAAGGTAAAATAACAATATTATGTAAAGGAGTATCAACAATATCAATTTGGAAAGATAGTTATAATATTAATGCATTTCAAACAAAATTTTGTGTAGCAACAAAAAAAAAAATTATATTTTATAATACTTGTATTTTAGGTGATTTATTAAATATTGATGAAATTGAAGAAGAAGAAATTAATAATAGAAAGACAAATATAAATAAAGATATATTAGAATTAAATAATATAAATAATAAAAAAGAAATCTTATCAAAAAATAAAAATACTGTAATAAATTCTTGGTTTGGATTTTCTAATAATCAATTAAATAATCAAGATTTAAATAAAGATAAAAATAAAGATGAATTTAATATAAATATAGAATTTATTCAAGTAGAAGAAATTCAAATACCAAATAAAATTATATCATTTTCAGATAATATTTCTAATATTGAATGGTGTGATAATTGGGTTTGTTTTGTAATAAGTAATACATATTTTATTATGAATATAGATGATCAAAGTATTAATGATATATTGAGTTTAGATCAATTAGATAATTATTTTCATCCTCAAATAATAATTTTACCAGAACAAGAATTTATGTTAACTTGTCAAGATAATTTAGGTGTATTTTTTAATTTTAATAATCTTCAACCATCACCAAAATCAATGATTCAATGGCCATCAGAAGGACTTACTGGTGTAGTACTTTCATCACCATATTTATTAGGTGGAACAAAAAGTGGATTAATACAAATTTATTCTTTAGCAAATAATGATCATATAAATATTAATGATAATATTCATGATTCAAATATATTTAATAATTCAGATATACAATATAATAATGGAAGAAAATATTCTAATAAAAATCAACTTTCTTTACAAACTCTTCAACTTGATGATGAAATAACATGTATTTCAACAGGAAATACATGTGAAAATATTTTTTTAAATTCATCAAAAATTTTGACTGCACCATTAGGACCTTTAGTAATTGTATCAACAAGAACAAAAATTTATGCTTTAATTCCAATACCTATAGAAGAATCTATTTTTGAATTAGTTAATAGAAATCAAGGTAAACATGCTATAAATTTATTAAAAACATATTGTAATACTAATGATTTATTATATAATAGTTTATTATTTAGAACACAATGTTTAGCTGGATGGTTTGAATTTAAAAATTTACAATTTGAAAAAGCATTTAATTGTTTTGAACAAGCTCATATTGATCCTAGAGTTTTACTTATTTTATTTTGGAAAGATTTAATTCCAATTGAATCAAATGATGATTTATTTAATAATGAAGATATTGATATATATGATTATGCAAGATTACCTTGGATTAATTCAAAAGGTAATTTATCAGAAGATTTAACACCTGATATTAAATTTCATGAAACATTAATTAAATCATTATTAAGAATTAAGAATGAAAAAAAATTACCAACAAATATAAATGAATTTATTCAAAATTTATTATTAAGTAATTTAGATTTATCTAATAATAGATTTCCTATAAATATTGAAAGTAATTCAAATAAAATAGATGAATATAATTATATTGCAAATCGTTCATTAAAATTATTTCTTCTTAAAGAAAGAATTAGATATACTAATAATTTAGATATTAAACAAGAAAATAATTTTAATGAAGATAATAAATTAATTTATTCTACTGGTAAAATAATGGATATTGCTTTTATTCATTTAATTATTAATGAATGTAATAATAAATTAAGTAATTCAGAAGATATATCTTTTAATAATAAGATTATACTTTCAATATTAGAAATAGAATCTGATAAATCTAATCAGATTCAATTAAAAAAAGATAATGGATTATTTAATGTTAAAAAAAGTCTTATTTTTTCTGAATTTGATATTGATAAATATGAAGAATTTCTTATTAATTATAATCGTTATGATATACTTGCTATATTATTATCTTATAAATCATTATATTTAAAATCTTTAGAAATTCTTGAAAATATTATAAATTCTTCAAGTAAAAATTTATTAGAATTATTTACTAATGAAAATTCAAATTATATTAATATATATTCAATTATATATCATATATTAATTCATATGTGTTATTCTGAAAAAACACCTATTCATATTCAAGCAAATATATTGAAAAGATATTCAAGATTTATAATTGATAAATTTGATAAATATTCTATAGATTATTTATTTACATTAAAATCTATTGATAAATATCCTTTAACAATTGATGAAATACTTAATTTATTTAATTATATGCCAAAAAATATTTCTAATAATTTAACAAAATCTTATTTAGAAAGAATTATATATAATGAAGAAAATATTGAACTTAAACATAAAATAAATTTAATGGAAATTTATATAAATGATATTTCATCTAATCAAAATATATCAGAAGATAATATTTATTCAAGTTTTGAATATTTATTTACTGATAAATATCAACCATCAAGACTTGCTATGATGCTTGAAGAGATTGAAGATTTTGATACTGAGATACTTATTAAACATATAAATTTAGATAATTCATATCGTTATCAAATTCATGATCAAATTATTATTGAATATATAATTATTTTATTTAGATGTAATAGACATATTGAAGCTTTAAAATTTATTATTAATATATTAGAGAATATTGAATTAGCAGAAATTTATACTATAGCATGGACTTTTCATAATAGATATGAAATAAAACAAGTTAATTTAAATGAAGATTATACACAGATTGAAATTGATTCAAATTTGAATAATATAAATTCAATAAATTTTAGATATAATAAAGTTTTTTTATTTACAGAATTTAAATTATGGAGAGAATTTGTTAATGAATATTCAGATAATATTAATAATATGAAAGAAGATGGAAATGGAGATTTAAATATTAATTCTTGGTTAGATATATTAGATTTATCTCAAAATGAATTATCATTAGTTTCTGAAGAATTTATTAAACCTACATATAATAAGACAGCTTATAAGAAAATAATAGATAAATTTTTTAATTCAATTTCTAATAATGAAGATTTGAATTATTTTAATTATTATATAAAATATAATGATGGATTAATATCTTTAATTAGTATACTTATTGATTCTTGGAGATTTCATAATGAAAGATATATTTATGAGAAAAATAATGAAAATGAATCAAAAATTAAGATAAATTTTGAAAAAGCTGAAAAGTATCAAAATGCAACATTTTATATATTAAATAAATATTCATCAAATACTGATCTTTCAATAAGTAGAGTACTTGAAAAAATACCAGAAGAATGGCCTTTAATGAAAATGATTAATTTTTTAAAAAATAGTTTAGCTATATCTATACATGAAAATACAACAAATTCTATTTCGACAAATTTATCAGCAATTTCATATTTAAGACTTTATGAGAAATGGTCTACATGTCGTTCTAATCATATTACTATTACACAAGATATGATTTGTCATGTTTGTTCACTTAAATTAGGTAATAAACAATGTGCATTATATCCAGATGGTACATGTGTTCATGTTCATTGTCTTTCTAATGATTATTATTCTAATATTGATAAATAAATATTTGAATTAAGTTTTTTATAAATATGAAATATATTGGCGCCAAAGCAATTTTTTAAAAATTTAATATTTATTAATTGATTTGGTATAATAGATGTGATAAATGATATATAATATTTTTTTTTATAATTCATTTAATAAATGAGTCAATTAGATAATTTTGGTAGAAGAATATGGGATAAAAATGCTTATAGTAGTAGTAATAAATTTAAAGATAAGGTTTTAGATAATAAAAAAAATATTAAGCATAAAATAAATAAAATTTCTCAAGATGATGCAAAAAAAAAAGGGAATCTTATTTAAATATATCTAAAAATATTGGAATTTCAAAGAAATCTATGAATCCTGATGATATAAAAGATACTTCAGGATATTGGTGTGAAATATGTCAATTTTCTTTTAATGATTCCCATTCTTGGATTAATCATTTAAATAGTCAAAAACATAATCAAAAATTAGGTGGAACATTATATATTGAAAAGAAATCACTTGAATCAGTAAGATTACGTTTAAAAGAATTAATATCAAAACATGATAATAATATTTCTGATAATTATATAGAAAGTAATGATTTAAATCATAAAAATGAAGATAATTTTGACAATAAAAATAATTTTGATAATGAAGATAATTTTGATAATGAAGATAATAATTGTGAATTATCAAAATATAATTTTCCACAAAAATTTTGTTAATTCAAAAAGAATTACATTGATAATTTTATATTCTCATTTTTGTTATCTTTCATTATACTTTTTAAACTATTTTTAATATAATGATTTAAAGTGTATTGATTTCCAAAAAATATATTAAAAATGAATGCAAGAATAATTATAAATATTAGTATTATGATACTAAATAATATAAATGTATATTTCATATTTTTCCACCAAAATTTCTTTTTTACTTGTATTGTTTCTTGTAAAAATACTCCAGTTTCATCTTCTAACACTTCTGCTTGTGTATCAAGTGCCTCTAATATTCCCTATTATATAAAATAAAATTTTTCATTTGAAATAAAAAAATTAATTATTTATCTAAAAATAACTTACTTTATTTTGTAATAATAAATGTATATTATCTTGCACTGTATTGGTGATTTCTTGAGCATTCATTTCTAATTGAGATACTTGATCAAACTTTTTATAATCATCATAATTAAAAAGTAAATCTTTAACATCTTGTTTAAAATCTTTTATTCTATTTAATTCATTACTTTTTAATTGTTCAACTTCGTTAATTCTTTCTATTCTTAAAGTTAATTTATTTAATTCTCTTAAATAAGAATAAATTAATCTTTCAGGATACTTATCAAAAGTACAACAAATAGAGTATGCTATTTTACCATCTTCTAAAGGTGGTATCCATAAATATAAATTCCATTTTACTTCTTCTATTTCTATTTGTTTTGTTATTCTAGGACTTTTTTTATTTTGATAATTTTTTAATTGCAATATAAATATTTCATCAATCTTAAATATTTCTACTAGTTAAATAAATTATTTAAAATATATTTTAAAATAAATATTACTTACTTTATCTTTAATAATACTTGATAATCTATCATACCATGAAAAAATAATAATCCCTTTATTAATTAAACCAATACCCGAATAAATAAGATTTTTATTTTGTGTTGGAAATGATCTTATACTTAACATTTTAAATATTAAGATTTTAATTATAATTTAAAAATTATTATTTAATTGATTAATTATTTGTATTTCTATTTAAACCCCATTTAATACATATTTTTACATCTTTTTTTAAACTTAATATTAATTTTTAAAATAAATTATAAAATAACAAAATTTTAAAATTAATATTTATTTAAAGTAAAATTTTAATAAATTTACGTAAAATAATAATTTTTTTTCATAGAAATATTAAAAAATTGTTAATTATTGCATGCAATTTTCATTTTAAGTATTGTAACTTATTTACATTTATAAGGCGGGAATCCAATGTCCATTTAAAAAATGTTTTATGAAATTTTGACAATTATATGAAAAAAAAAAAAAAAACATGAATAATGAAGTAGAACTTAAAAGTTCGTCCTCTGTTAAAAATAATAGAACAAAGAGTCAAGTAATTGAAAGTATTATTAAATTACAAAGTGAACTATCAGGTTAGTTAAAAATTCAAATCAAAAATATTAATAACAACGCTTTTCAGACTTAAAAGAGAAGTTAGATAAATTAGAACATGATAATGAAATATTAAATAATGAAAACAAAATGTTAGAATCTAAATTAAATTCGAATATAACTTAATTTGGAAAAACATCAGCAATTATAGATATAATTTCTAATATGATAAATGTTGGATAAATATTCCATTTTTAGAATCTTTCATTGTTTGCCATCTTCCAAGTCTATGTTCTTGTCCAATAGCAGCAACAAGTAGTTTATCAGAGACAGCAATATCATTAACAAAACCCTTAATTGGTATATCGTTAATTGGAGTCAGTTTATCATCAAACCATTTCCAAGATTTGATATTGCCATCACAACTTCCAGTAAAGAATAAATCAGTAAATGGAACACTTTTAACAGAAGTTATTGCCCCATCATGTACTCTAGTTAAATTAATTAATGGTTTTTTTTTATTTTGTGACCATATACTTAAAGTGCCATTCTGTTGACCTGTTATATGATTAATACTATTGAGACAAGAAACTGAATCAATTGGAGATTCTAAAGATTTTTCACTATTAGAATTGTAATTTCCTGAATAAAAAATTAAATGTGAATCTGCAGAAAGTTTCCATAATCTTGAAGTATTATCTTCACTACCAGTTAAAAGTCGATCTTTAACTGCAATATCACAGCATGTTATTTTATTTGTATGTCCATAATATGTATTCATATGTGTTCTCGTTGCCAAACTCCATACCTTAACTGATTTGTCATAAGATACAGAAATAATTTGTCCCATATCTGAATTTATTTCATTAACTATACCTGTAATACTATTTGTATGACCATGCAATTTCTCTATACATTTTGGAGCTCTATAATCCCATAATCTTATAACTCGATCATCACCACCACTACAAAGTAAATTAGATTCATAATTAATACAAATAGTTCTTACTTGTTCAAAATGTCCTCCACAGTTAAAATCTTTTCTTGATCCAGGAAAAATAATCTTCTTTCCTGTTTCTATATCCCAACGTATTATTGCACAATCTTTACCTCCAGAGTAAATAGTTCTATTATCTCTATCAAGTACTAAACAAGTTGGGCTTAATTTGTGTCCCTTGTAAAAATGGGATTCACCCATACTTAAATTATCTGCTATTTCTTTTTCAATAATCTTCCCTTCTATTATAGATAAAGAAGCTTCTTTTTCTATATCATCTCTTTTATCAATTTTTCTCAAATATTTTTTTGCTAAAGCAACTTTTTTTTCATCTTCATTTTCAAAAAAATGATCGCTATCTAAATCTGTACTATTTTCTTCCTGATTTTCTTGATAGAATATTTCATCTTCAGATGATATTTCATCATTCTCTATTGATTTGTCATTTTTAAACACCTTAAGTTTTCTTTTCATTTTCAGTTAAATTATATATTTATATATATATATATATGTATATAATATATATATATATATATATATAAGCTTATTTAAGAAGTTATTTTGTATAATAAGAATCTATTTATTAAAAGAAATTGAGCAATTTATATTAAATTGTTAAAGGATGACATTTGAAATTTTAAGCGGTAATTAAATGAACATTTGTATCCGATACCTTATACCGGTATCAATATTGGCGGTAATAGTGCATTGCTTTACAATAAATTTTCAAGATCTATTACTAGAAATAAATATTTCCGAACATATATGTTAATTAACCACACTTTATACAAATTATATATTATTTATACAATTTATATTAATATAATTTTCTTTAATATTATGTAAAATAAATTAAGAATATATAAATGATCTAAAAATTATGAAAAATTTACAATTTTTTCCGTTTATAAATAAAGATCATGATAATAATAAATTCAGTAATTCTCTAGAATATTATGAAAATAATTCTAGTGATGATGATATACCATTTATTGTACCTTCTAGAAGAATTATTATTGAATGGCCAAATATTGACGATATTGAAAAATCAGACATAGATATAAATATACAAGAATTAAATTCAGATATAATTTCTAATACAGATGATAAAAAATATAATATTATGAAAGAATTAAAAATTGATAGTTTTTATACCGTTGATATTATTAAGTTACGAGCAATAAGAATTAATTTATTACCTGGATTTGTAAAAAGTTATTTTTTTCATAATAATATTATTGAGTTTAACATGAAAATATTAAGTGATAAGAAATTTTTTAAAGAAATTAAAATACAATCAGAAATAGAAAAAAACAAAATTTATAATCATATTTTTGAAAAAAAATTTAAATTTAATTTAAAAGAATATAGTATTCAAATTTTCAGAATACTAAATCTGAAAATACCACTAAATGTTAATATAAAAATATACTTTTCTAATAGTAATATTGAATGTGGACTTTCTGAAATAGTCTTATGTAAAAAAAATGTTGAAATATTGTATAAAAGTGGGGGAGCTGAAATAATTAAAGAAATTAAACCATTAAATATAATTAATAATGAATATATCTTAAATATAGGATATATTCAATTATTTGTTCAAAAATAAAAATCAAATATTTTAAAGATTATTTTGAAATTTTTCATTATTACTTAATATATTTCTTTTTATTAAATTTGATATGTTTTCTGAATTTGATACTCGATTAATTTTTAATTGTACATTTCTTCTAATTCTTGCTCTATACATCTCAATTTGTTGTTTTCTTATCTTAACACTTCCAATATAATTAAATTTAAAAATATTATTAAAATTTTTATAAAGAACTTCATATAATTGTCCTGAAATTGTTATATTCCCAGGAGTACCACATGTTTCCATTCGATTACCTATAATAACATCATGACCCCAAACTTCATAACGAAGTCTAGAACTTCCAACAATTCCACCAATACAGCCACCATAATGTAAACCAATTCTCATATTTAGTTCAGGTAAATTTAATTTTTCTCTAACTAAAGCTATTTGTTGTAACATATCATGAGCCATCGCAATACTTCTTCTAGCTCCTTCAGCTGGTGAATAACCTTCTAAATTAGATATACTTAAGTTATAAAGATAATTATCTTTACTACTAGAAGATGATATTTTGCTTGAAATACCACTATACAATCCGCTTAAAGAACTTCTATTAGATGCATATGATAAAGGAGAGTCTTTATTTTTACGTCTTGATTTTGAATTACTTTTATTATTTTGAGTATCTAGTTCAGGTTCACTCATAGCTACATAAGCATCACCAATAGTAAATAACTTAAATAATCCAAATTTTGATATAGATTCATCAAATCTTGCATATAAACTACTTAACATATAAACAACATTTTCTGCTTCTACTGACATTGCCCATTGTGTAAATCCACATATATCAGAAAATAAAAATGTTACATTTTTGTGAATATAAGCTAACTTTAATCTATCTTCTTGAAAATCAATTAATACTTTTCTTGGAAGCATAGCTATTAATAATTCTTCTGCTTTTTGTTCACAATTTCCTGCTTCTAAAGTATTATAAAATATAGTTCTGCCAGTTTTTTCTCTTGAATATGCAGCAATTATATTAACTAATAAAGAAACACAATATACAACCATTCCTTCTAAATTTACATTTATTCCAGTAAGAAGTATAGTAATTAATAAAAATAATATTAACATATCAAATAGAACAATATATCTAAATAATAAACCTGCATTATGATGTACAGCAGCTAACAATAACAATTCGATAATTTCTTCATCACACCATATAGATACAGAATTATTAACCATTGTAAATTGCCATAAAATAGTCAACATTAACATTGAAGCTCCTCCTGCTAATACAGCATTTAATAACAATATTGGACCACCAACATGATTAATACATTCATAATTAACTTGTTCTTGTAAATCACCTCTTGTTTGTATTTTTGAAGAATTAGGAAATAATTTAGAATTCTGAAGTTGATGATTTGTATAATTACTAAATAATACTAACCATGAAAGAAAGACAGATGATATATATATTATACGTACAGTCCATAATATACGATATCCCGAATAATCTTCTTGATTTTGAATACCACAAGGAACAACTGAATATATAAGTGCTTGTAAAACAAGTGTAACTACAACAATAACTAAACTTTCTTCTATTGTTTTAATTGTTGTTAAATTAGAATAATATGTAAGTAAATACTTTTGTTCTATATTGTTATCATGAAAACAAAGTGTAATACTCATTAAATTAGAGGCTGTCTCTTTCAAATATGCTTTTCCATTTTCAGATCTACTTAAAAATTTAAATTTCCATTTAATTCTTTTTTTTAATTTGGAATTCTCTTTTTTTTTACAAGTATTAATATCTTTATTTTCAATTCCATATTCTTCATATTCAGAATTAAAACAATATGAATCACTTTTATGATCAATTGATTTTTCATCATTCTTAATTTGAGATGATTTTTTTTCAATAATTTTAGATTCATTATCTCCAATTTCTGTATTAGAATTTAATGTAGAAAATCCTTCTTCATTGTTTTCATGTTCTATTTCTTCATTTTGATCATTAAATAAATTATTTTCCGAATAATCAAAAGATCCTTCAATTTTATTTATATTTTCAATTTCATTTTTACTATCTGTATTTTTGAATGATGATAATTTTTGAATACTATTCTTAAATTCATTATTCTCTTTAATTTTATAAATATGTTTAATTTCTGCATATATTGGTGAATTTGGATCTGCAGGTATAGATTCATTTGAAAATGAACAATCACTAATTAAAGATGATTTTGAAAAATTTCTTTTACATTTACGATATAAATATGTATATAAAATATCTTCAAATGATAATAAATCAAAATCTGGACAAAGTCTTAAAGAATAATTACCTATTTGAATAGAATTTACTCCTTTACCACGTATTAATTTTTTATTTAATAATATATAATTTGGATATGCAGATCCTGAAACATTTTCTAATGTAAATGTATCCATAATTCCTTTACCTTTTACAAATGAACGTTTTTCTTTCCATTTTAAAATTGGAATATCTTTTATTAAATCGTAAGTCATAGAAGTTACTTGTATTTTACCTGAATCACAAGAAGATTTCATTCTGCTTGCAGTATTCACTGTATCACCAAATAATGCATATTGAGGCTTGTTAGTACCAACAACTCCAGATATAACCCTTCCTGAATGAATTCCTATTTTTAATTTTAATTGCTTTAAATATATATCTATTCCAGTTGATATATATGGATTCTTATCTCTAGAATTCATTATACTTTGATTCTCAAATTCAAAATGATTAAGATCAATATTTTTACTTTTAGGAATCTCATAAAAAAAAGTTGATGCTATTTTATGCATTTTTAATGCAAATCTAAGTAAATTAATTATATCTTTAAATGCCTTTTTAAATATCATTTTTCTTTTAAAATTATAATTTTCTTCATTTTCAATTAATTCATTATAAGGATCTAAACAAGATGCTACCAAATAAGTTTCAAAAACTGTCTCTATTTTAGTACAATTATATTTATCTATTAAACAATCAAGAGTAAGAAAAAAGTAATCAAGTAATGATATAAGTTTTGCTGGTTCTAAAACTGCCACAAGAGTATGAAAATCATAAATATCACAAAATAAAACTGATACTATACCTCTATCTTCAACATTAATATGACTTGATATTGAATTACTATTTTGATTAATTAATAATCTTTCAACAATAAAAGAAGGTAACATTGCATCAAGTATTTTCCTTTGTCTTTGTCTTAAATCATTAGTATGAGTTCTAAGTAAAAATTGAGCTCTATATAATAATTCTGAACGATAACCTAAAAAACCACAAAAAGCATTTATTCCTATTAGAATTGGTAGAAAACGTATCCAATATGAATTTGGCATTCCCCATAAAAATTGTCCTAAAACAACACTTACAAATCCAATTATAGTCACATAAACACCTGGTACAAATCCAAGTCTAAATATTATAAATGATAATATAGGATATATTACAGCAAGAGCAAATCCATGACTTGAAGCTAATATTGAAGATACTGATATTATTGTTAATAATTGTAACTGTGAACTTACAGTTAAACTATTTTTTCCATTAATATAACTTAAGGCAAAATTGGTAAATAAAGATAAACAAAATAATATACATAATAAACCAACCCATTTATATTCTGTTCCAGAAACATTAACTGCAAATGGTCCAAGTGTAATAAATATTCCAGAAAGTACAAATAAAACTGCTCTTAGTGCATATCTATGTTGATATATTTCAAGTTGTCTTTCAATTTGATATTCTAATTCAAGTTGACTAACTTTAAAAGTTAATTTATATGGATTTAATAAACTTTTTACATCTTCAGAAAAAGATGAAATTCTAGTATAATTTGAATTATTCATTAAATTAATATTTAAATCTACTATTGAATCTTTACCCTTATTTGAATTAAAATTAACATTAATTGTTTTAAAATTTTTTATATTAGAATTCATTTTTTCAAAATGGTTATTTTTATTAATATTAAGTTGATAACTTGATTCCATAAGAGGAGGTATTAAACCAATTTTATTTTCATATAAATATGAACTATATTCAATTATAAAATTATTATATTCTTCTAATTCTCTAGTTGAAAATTTTCTTAATGATTGAGCAAATTGAAGAGATCTTATTCCTTTAATTCTAAGTTTTTTTTTTGAAGGCATTAAATTGTTTATATATACTTGTTTAGGATTCCATACCATAATTGCGTGTATAAAAATACGTTTCTGCCAATTAAGAAAATCATCATTTTCAATTTGAATTCTATTATCACCAAAATAACTCATATGAATAGGTTTATTAAATTTTAATTTTTTTGTATTCATATTTATAGAATTAATATTTTGTTCATAAGAGATATTTTCTGATGATTTTTGTGTTATTGTTTCTAAAGAAGATTTTTGAATATCAGATTTATTAGAATTTATAGATATAATATAACTTCTTGTTTGTTCATTAATATGACTATTTGAATATACTACTTGTGGTTGAATTTGATCTCTAAATTGAATTTGACTAGAATTTATATTTTTAGAATTTAAAATTTGAGGTTGAGTATTTATTATATTATTAGAATCTCTTTTTCTTTTCTCAATTTTTTCTAATATAAAATTTTCATATTGTGAACTTATTGTATCTGTTAAAATAGGTATTTTACTATATTGATAAGTATCATTTATCATACCATCATCATCACTAAATCCTAATAATAAATGGTGTTTAATAATTGTCCATTCTATCCATAAAGAAGTCTTAATATATAAATATATATTAATAATAATATTCTTAAATTCCATTGTTAAAAAAGATTTTTTTAAAGAATCTTTTATTGGTTTTTTGTAAACTCTTGAACTTTGATGAATATGAATAAGCCACCAATCTTTAATTAATGTTGATGGATCTGGGAATGTATAATACATTATAATTTTCCAAATAGAATTAAATAAAAAAACAAATGATATAAATAATGGTAAACTTAAGAAAAAAATTGGTGATTTATATGAAAATAATCCATATAAATCAAATAAATAATTGTAAGATTGTTTTGTTAAATTTAATATAAAAATTACTAATATAAGTGATGACATTAAAAAAAGTAATACCAATATATATGATAATGAAAATGATTTAGATTTTGTTAAAAATGAACATAATGATCCTAAAACACAATATAATGTTTGAGATGCTGATAAAACTGATAAATCAGATGAAATACCATTTTGAAAAGATGATGAATATGTTAATATTGTTCCAAAATAAAATGATATTAAACCTAATATTACTGCTTCTAATAATGAATATAAATAATTAATCCAAAGTGAATAATAACCACTTCTTGAACAATTATATAAAAAAGGTAAATCTAATAATTGAGTTGGAACATCAATTCCAGTAAATCCATAAAATAATAGTGGAAATACTGTCCAAAATATACTATATATACTTATTAAATCTAATGAATATACAAGAGTACTAGACCATTCACAATAAAATTGATAAATTAAATGTGGTAAAATAAGATAAAAAACTTTAAAAATATTATTAAATAATGCAACACTTGTTCTAAATGATATTACTCTTCCTGCTCTTGATAATAATGGAATAATTTGATGAAATTTACTAATAGTAACATCTGTTACTGGAGTTAAAACAACACGATTATTTTTATTACTTTTATTTTTTAACATATTTTGAAAACTTTGAGTTCTAATATTTATAGAAGAATTTCTTATAGAATTTGTTTTTAATGAATTAATTGAAGATCCTATATCTATTGTTTGACTTTGATCATCTGACATATAATTAAATGATTTATTTGATGTTGATGAATTATATCTTATATTTTTTTGTTTTTTATTATTTTTTTTTTTTGAAATTGAAAATTTTTTTTCATTAAAATTATTTAATAGTGATACAGAAACTGAAATATCACATGATGATAAAATAGGAACATTACCTGTATTACCAGAAATACCAAGTATTACAGGTCTAGGTAAAACATTATTTCTTAAATAATTAGTAATTGTATTAATATCACTAAAAGTAGAATTACTAACCAATACAAATGGGCAAATAATTGCAACTGAAAAAAAATAATTTAAAAGATCTCTTGATTGAAAAATCTCATTTAATTGTAAAGCAGAAAAAACTAAACCTGGAAGAGAATTTACACTTCCATGTCCAAATAAATTACCATTATAATTTATCCAATCACTATTAATATAATTATCTGATCCAATACCTAAATATAATTGTGAAAGTTGAACTTCACCATTAGGAGTAGAAATAGTAATAATATTTTTTAATAAATTAACATTTGAAAATGTATTAATATTAAGAATATTTTTATTATCAATATTATTAATACGAAAATTATTTTCTTCTATTATTTTGTAATTATTATCAACTATTATTTTTAATTCATTAAATACTGTTGATAAAAAAGCCATAGCTTTGTTCTTATTCTTTAAAGGTAATCTATCAAGTCTAATTAAAGGAATTTTATCATAATAAGGAAATATTTTATGCAAAAGTCTTATTGAATTAACAGAAGATATATTAAATAAAAACCAAGGTTTAATACCATATTCAAGTAAAGTTCTAATAGATCTTGGTACTTTTTCTTGTATTCTATATTCAATTCCTACATGTCCTAGATATTCTAGATTTGTTTTTAATGATGCAAAATATTCTTCTGCAGAAGAATCTAATAAAAATTTAAAATCTTGTGTTCTTTCCATTAAATTTCTTCTTAATTTTAATCTATCTAATTCTTCTTTAGAAATACTTTTTTTTGCAAATACATAAACTTTGCAACCTTGATATTCTAATTTACGTATTTTATGTATTAAATCTTCATAATTTTGAATATGATTATTCTCAAAAAAATTATGATTTGATTTTATTGATAATGGATTTAATAAAGGAATTAAATGTTCTGCTACTCCTCTTACATATAATGTTGCTCTTTCTTTCTGATAAAATTTAACAATTACTGATATTTCTTGTTTGTTTGCATCTTCACTTTTATAAATTAATGATGCAAAAATAGTTTTTCCCAAACTTTCAACAACAACATGTTGAGAATTTATTAATACTAATCTCATTCCACATGATGCAGCAGTATGAACAATTGTTAAATCATTCTCATCAACACCTGAATATTGAACATAAGATTTAGGAAAATCTTCATTATATCTTTTAATTTTTTCATTTTTACTTTTTGTTGTAAATGAAAATTTTAATTTTTTAGATCTTTGAAGTAAATCTTTTTTCCAATTTTGGTTTTTATTAATTTTTTGATTAAAATTAAAAGAAACACCTCTTGAAGGTATAAATAAACTTTTTTCTGTATCAACTCCACTATTTAATTTTTCTAAATCATTTTCATTAATTTTATGTTCATCATAATTTAATTTTTCATTATTTAAATTTTCTATTTCAATATATTTTTCTTTATTTTCATTACGTAGTGTATTAATATAACATCTAGTTAAAAGTATTTCTTTAGAAAGTATAGATATATTTCCATTTCTTCTTTGTTTTTGTAATTTTTCATATTCTTTATTATATCTATGTAAAATAAAAGAATTATTATTTTCATCACTAGATTTTGAAGTTTTATCATCACGTATATTAAAATATTCTTGAGAAGAGAAAAAAACTGTAGATGATGAACGTTTATGTTTAATCGAATTTAAATGATCTGTTTTTTTTAATGAAATTGATGATAAAGAATTTCTTGAATTACAAGGTACTAATTTTGGCATAGATTTATTTTTATAAAAATTTTTAATATTCTTACTTATCTTTTTCTTTATAGAAGTAATTATTTTAAATTTATTATTTGATGAATAAGAAATTTTTTTTTTGTTATTACTTATAATACTTTTTAATGATACAAGTGATTTTTTCATAATTTTTATTGGAGTTTCATAATTTTGTCTCAATTTTTTGAGACTTCTACTACTTTTACAATTTAGATCCATTAAATTAGGACTTGATTTGCTTCTTTTAATATTACAAAATTCTTGATCATTAGAATTAATTTGTTCTTTAGATTCAACAATTCTTAAATGTGGAACTGTAGTATTACATATTGCCATAGCATATAACATATTAATTAAAACAAAATTATTATCATCATCATCATTAGAATTTTCAAATTTAATATCTGAATTAGTTTTATTATTAAAAGATTTATTATTTTTTTTATATGAATTTTTTAAAGAATAATTTAAAGATTCAAGTAATAAATTTTTTATTAACAAAGAATATTCTTCAACAAGTTTATATTTACGTTGATTATTCCAACCATAAAAATTTTTAGTTAGTTTTACAATATTATTAAATAATAAATAAAGAATTTCTTCATTTTCTTCTTTATTTATTTGTATACTTTTTGTATCAAAAATACGATAATCTTTACGATTTTCATATAAAGAAGTTGATTTTACATTAGAAGAATGATGATCTTTTTGTACAAAATTAAATTCAGAATGTGAATTATGATTAATAGTTGATTTAAAAGAATTAGATATATTTTGAATATCACTAATACTAATTTTTTTTCTTTTATTAGAAAGTATTATATGATTTAATAATCTGACCATACGTTTTGGGAATAAATGTAATGGTGATGCAGGATGAGAATCAGTAGAATATATATTATTTTGATTAATATTATTATGATCAATATTAATTTGTTGATCAGTTAAAAGATCACTTTCAGTATTAGTTCTAGTATTATCTTCTAATTTTCTATTTATATTTAATCTTATTTTTGGTAAAGGTGGCCAAGTATCTCTAAATTCAAATTGATAAGGATCAGGTGGTTCATCGATAATTGTATTTTTAAATCCTTTCATTTGAAATAATAATTTTGTATAATATTTTCTTATTTTTTTTTTATTATTATAATCTTTAATTCGATCATAAATTTTGATTTTTTTTTTATCATTAAAGATATGTTTTTCTTTTTGATTAATAATATTAAGTTTAGAAATAGAAGATAATACATTATAATAATGAAATAATTCAAGTTTTTCGGATGGAATCAAGTTAAAATAACGTAATGAGGAGTTATTATAAGGTCTAGTTACTTTTAATGAACCATTAATAAATCTAGATGTTTCATTTCTATGCCAAGTTATTGAATGATGTTTCCAAACTAGACCAGAAACAATTGAAAATTTAGGAGAAGTATTTATTTTTAAAGCTTTTTTAAAATTGTATTCCTGGCCATTATTTAAACTGATAGTTTTAAGTCTTACTGGTTGAGATTCCATTAAAGAATTTTGACATATTAATGAGAAATCTACTTCACCAAATGAATCTAATGAATCATATCTATGAAAAAATAAATCAAGATTTCTTTTATTATTTTTTTCACTAGAATCACAATTAGTTTTATTATTATTATCATTTTTTTCATTTTTTGTATAATTAATAGGATAAAAAATATTAGATTTAGATTCTTGAAGAGATTCTTCTTTAGATAATTCATTAGTTATAGATGAATTAATTGATAATCTTATGATTCCAACAATACGTATTAAATCATTTATTGCTGTTAAAGTTATAGGAACGCACATATGAAATACTACAGTAAATTCACAAATAACATACCAATTAAATTTTTCTATATGACCTTTTAATTCATTTAATAAAATAATTTTATTCATATATGACTCAAATGTTGTGTATTTATTTGGAAAACTAAGAATAAATACAATAGATGTAAATACAATAAAAAACATAACACATAACATTGAAGCAACATTTTCCAATTTAATTCTGGGATAATATCTAGCTTTTGATTCAAAAGCAGAATGTTGATTAAAAGCAATTCTTGTATCAGTTCCTGCATATACTACAATTGCTAAAACCCAGTTAGCAAATCTAAGTCTTGAGAACATTTGTGCAAAATTATCTATTGTTAATGTTACAGCTCTTGGTTTACCTTCCCATTTTAAAGATCCTTCAAAATGATTTATATCTCCAGATGGTACATCACATGTTATTCTTGCAGGATTTAATATAAAATCTTTGATTGCTCTTTCTAAATCTGTTTGTGATCCTGTTGGTTCACAAGTTCTTACTAATCTTGATCCATCAACCATTTCTGAAGAAATATAAGCTCTTTTACCACTAGAATGCAATACTACTACATCAGCAGGAAATTGTTCTCCATCTAATACACAAACTATATCACCAACTTTAAGATTTTTCCATTTAGATAATATAAATTCCATTTTGTTAGGATCAAAAACAAGACAATATCTATTATTAATTTTATAATCAGAAATTCTTGTTCTTGCATATATATACATATCTACAAAAAATGGTGGTAATATTGTAAAAAATAAAGAAGGACCCAATAATATCCACCTATACTCATTTTTTTTTGAATAAATAAAAAAAGACATTATAAATGAAATAAATGCAACTATAACAGGTATTCTTTGGCATCTAATCCATAATGCAAGAAAGAAATATTGGAAAAAGTTGTATTTTGAACCTGAATAGTTATTTGATGGATATTTATTTGAACCATTCATTTCACCTGAAAAGTCCAATATTATCTTTCTAGAAATCCAAAGTGGTTTTTTATTTATACCTTTAATACTTTCATCTTCAACTGCTGTTGAATTTGATTCATTAAATGAATCAACCATTTTTTTTTAAAAATATTATTATATTTTCAGTGTTTATAAATTGTGTTTTCATATGAAATAACTACTGTAATTAATATTAAATGCATTAATATATTTAAAATCCTTATTCAAAATTTTTTAACTAAAATATTTAATAAATAAAAACTAAAAATTAGAAACAGAAATACAAGAAATTTAAATGTCAATTCATTTAAAACACAACTCGAAAAATATAAATTCCATGTATTTTTTTTTTAAAATGTTACCTCATTTAAATTAATTTAAATATTAATAAATCAAATCACATCTTTATATACCGGCATTAATATTTATGTGGGGAAGAGACAATAAAGTTACATTTCTATTTAATTATGAAAATTATTTTTTTTAATAAGATTTATTAAAGAACGTTTTATCTTTAATAAAATCTGATCACTCTTATAATCATTAGTATTATAATCATGTATTTGTTGAATTATTTTTTGAAAATCAATATTTAAATGACGATCTCCCTTTTCATAATATTGAATAATATATTGAGCAATATTTAAAAGATTTTGTGCTGGTTCAATGAAAAAATCTGATCCAGTTAATTTTGGTTTAATAAAATCATTTTTATCAAAATTTTCATCTTCTTCAGAATTAATATTTAATAATTTATGATTTGATCTAGTTAAACCAATCCATTTATAACTTTGTGGCAACATATGTTTTTGTTTAGCTCTTAAAATATCATATTTAAAGGATGAATTAGGATCTAATTTCTCCCATTGTTTTGAACAATCAGCATCTGTTCTTCCAATAACGAAATTTTTTATTAAACTCCAATTACCTGGTCCAAATCTATTAACGGCTGAAATAAGCATATCATTTTCTTCTTGATCCCATTTCCCTTTTTTAATATCAGGTAATAACATATTAACATATCTTTCTCTACATTTAGAATCACTTCTACCTTTTATATGTCTTGATATTTTAATCCAAGAGTTACCACCATAAACGAAAAAAGCAAATTGAAGTCTAACATCTTCATATAAAGACCATGAACCATGTTTTAAATCTTTTCTAAGACTTCTAACATATCTTGTTCTACATTGCTGATTTGTTCTTCCAGGTAATAAACTTGCAACAATATTCCATTTACTTGTACTTCTCTTATTCATTTCTAAAGTATCAAATCCACCAAATGAATCAATTATTGATGATAATTTTTCATCTTCTTCAATAGTCCAATTACTTCGAATCAAATTCTTATTTAAACTTCTTTGATATCTTAATATACACTGATAAGGTGTTCTTCCACTATTTAATTCTTGAGCTATTTTTATCCAATTAAAACCTTTATTTTCTGAAACTAAAGCTAATAAACGTAAATCTTCATTTTTTTCCCATGGTTTCCTGTTAATATTTGGATCAATATAATGATACCAAGTTATTTGACAATCCTTACCAGTTCTCTCACATCTATTTCCTAAATCTAATGATATCAAATTCCAAAATTCTGTCCAATAATTATCAGAATTAAATGAATTATCTTCTTCTGATAACTTTCTAACTAATCTATTCAATTCTAAAAATTTATCCGAAATATCATCATTATCTTCATTTATTATACTATAATCATTCATTCCTAATTTTATTTTTATTTCCAGTATTGATTTTAATAAATGTATTTTTACCAATTTTTTCAATTTGTTTATTTCACATGGTAACCAAATATTATTATTCCATTCATATTTTTTTCTGTAATTTGGCAAATTTCTTTTCAAATTGTTTTTTTGAATAGTATCCGTATTACTTAAAGGATACTTACCATTCTTATCTATCAATCTAGTCATCAATTTATATCTATTTTCTAATCTTTTGTCAAAAAATATTATAGTATCATCATAATTCTTAACTAAGTCTTTTTGCCATCCAATTATCTCATATTCTATTATTTTTTCTTTGTAAAATAAACTCTTTTTATCTAATTTCTTTAATGCATCCAAAGCTTCTGATATCAATTTCATATTATTTTAATGCAAATATGTTTATATAAATGACAAAAAATACATAATCTAAAATATGAAAAAAAGATAAACTTTAAATTTTTATAATTATTTTTTGCAAAATCATTTTAAACCTGTTTTTTCACTAATTTTCTATTTATCGTCAGATTTAACATTTAACTAAACAAAACTGAGCGCCAATCAATCTATATCTACTATTTATAAATAATTCTTTAATCTTTAAAAACAATATTATCAAAATTTTCAATAGTTTCTTTAGGTAATGTAGCTAAATAATATAATAACTTGTTTGTCAATTTTTTGCAGGCATTATTTAGTAAAAAATTATCACATTTCGTCTTAATTATTAATGATCTAAAAAATGATGCATTGCTTTCATTAATATTAATATTCTCTATAATCTCTTCAAGTTTTTTATTTAAAAATTCCTTGTCAGATATTTCACATATTTTAAAAAATTTATTTAAATTTTTGTATTTACTTATTCTAATTAGTATTATTAAATTTATAAATGCATTGCAATAATGATTTATTTCAATAATCATATTAATAAATATCGATCTTTGTTCTTCATGAAAATCATTGGATGATAAATTCAAATTTTCATTAGGATTCTTAATGTTATGTAATATTAGCTTTTTTTTTATTCTATTAATTAATAAAGAACATGTTTGTATTTTTTTTTGTAATTCTAAACTCGTCATATTTACATTATAACTGCCTAATTTATCTTGTATATATTCCTTGTTAATTTCTATTGACTCTTCATTTTTCACACAAAACACTTTAATTATTACACTTGTAATAACAATAATAATACATTTGATAACAATATACATTTGCGTAAATATTTTAATTAAAATAATAACAGATAATTAAAAATATATATATATATATGTAACAAATAAATGTGGTAGTTAATTTTACTAGATAATTAATCTATTAAGTAATTTACACATCATAAGAATCTAATGTTTTTTAAAGAAACCTATAACTAAGTTTCTTAAAAATTACATAAAAATAAAATTGAATACCCATAAAAAGCCATTTAGCAATATTCATAAATACCAACCTTGAACTATTTTAATTTATTAATTGTTACTTGATCTACTTTTTTCTACGAAAAAATTTAGAAAGTTTTCCATGGATCTTTTTTGAACCCTTGTTGGATTTTTTTTGATTAGCTTGTTCAAAATTATCAATTGAAATTAACGTTTGTAATGAATCATCATACATTGTTTTTAATTCAAGATGAGTTAATAGAAGATATTCGCAAAGACGAGTTTTAGACATGATGTTATGATTGCAATTAAAGCGAACATAAATAGAAGAAATACGGGACATAGATTCTTCTGCAAAAAATAAAGTCCTATATAATTCTGCAGAAATGTGTGAATTTTTTTTAAGAAGTTCTTTTGAAACCTTTTCAAATTTATTTTTATTTAAACTTTCTAAAATGATAATAATTTCCAAAAGTTCATCAGTAAGTTTATAAATGCATTTAAGTATATGTGACCTTTCAAGTTCAAGTGATTTTATCAGGTTTTGTTTTTGATGTTTACTTGCTGAATTACTAGAAATAGAAACTTGTTCAAGATATTCTCTTTGAACTTTGTCATAACCATCAATTAAAAGCATTAAATAAGCATCTTTAGATTTAAGTTCCAAGACAAGATGATTTTTTCCCATTTGATTTGAATTTGCTAGAGAACTTCTAGCTGTATGATAAATAGATTTATCAGATGAGCTATTACAAGAATCAGATCCTTCAAGAGTTTTAAATGAATATGAGCTAGATGACTGCATCAATTGATTATCAGTCAACGATAGGAAATTATTCTGAGCAAAAGAGAATTGCTCAATTAGTAGATGTCCATTAGAACTAACTGAAGTACTTATTAAAAAAGAATTTCTTATTAAATTATCTCTGATTAGAATTCTGTATATAGAATTAATATAATGAGTAATAAATAAAAATTCAAATTTTATACTTATATAAATACATATAATAAGTTTCGGAATTTGACCGTATATGGAATTTAAATTCATAATTGCTTTAAATATAAATATATTGCTTTTAAAACGGATAATTTTAATATTTCAAATATAGAGAATTCCTAAAACAGATTAAAAAAATTGTTGAATTTATTCAAAACTTCAGCGAGTTATCAATACAAGAATTGAGAAAAAAACAATTAGAAAATTACTTCTTAAATTATCTTAAAATTTTTTTGGAATTTAAATACAAAAAAAAAGCGGGAAATTATCCAAATATGACATTAATTAAAATAATTTAAAATTAATAATTATAAATTTTTAGATTTAATAAACTAATTAATCAAGCAAGTGCAAAGCCTTCTTTTCCCTCAGTTATAGCTTGTAGTAATTTTGCTTTTAATTGTTCTTTATTCGAATAGTCCGGTAGGTCTAATTGGTTAAAGCAAGTATGAGCAGAGGGAAGTCTATTTTCACCAAAGGATTTATGTATACTAAATTTTTGTGGACCTCTCATACCCATTAGATTTTTAAATCCACCTAATGGAACTCTTGAGGTACCAGTAACAAACTGCACAAAAGTAGCGAGTCTGTTTTGGTCAAATTCTTTGAGACATTCCCAAAACCATATAATTTGCTGAGATTTACGATCATAATTGTGATATTCTGTATTTTCCATTAAATCTTCTAAATCAATCGTAGGTGAACCAGAAATAAGTAGTTCCAGTTCTTTATCATCAAAAATTGCTATTAGTTTTGCAGGGATGAGTTCGTGAAAACCTGATAAAAAGAAACTTAATTGCTTTTCAATAAGCTTGACGGTTTTATATTCACATAATAAACAAACATATTCGTACTTATTTTCATCATTAACAGGAATATTGGCACCGTCAGGTTTAAGTTCTACTTGTTTTGTTCTTCCGAATTCATCAATAGTAGTAGTAAAATTAAGTTCTAAACCAAGATCTTCAATAGGATGTTCTAACATAACATTTAAATTTTTATAAAGTTCAGGATCTATGGACTCAGCATCTGCAGGGGTAATTGGTTGACCAAGCATATTTTTATAAAAAGAACGTGTAAACCAAGCATCAAGATGTTGACCATCGTAAATACATTTACCAATAATACGTCCAATAAATTTAAAGAAATGAAGATGATCAGCATTTATATAACTAAGAGGATTAGGATGATTGAATTCACTTTTGGATCCTTCTCTTCTAAATAATGCATAGTCTGGATTAAACATTTCTCTTGCAAGAATATTGTACCATTCTCTTGTGACTCCTCCAGCATCTAATCCTTCTTCGTTATGGAAAGTTATATGCAATTTTTGTTTAAGTTGATCGGGACTTTTTGTACTAATTTGTTGAAAACTATCCATAAATACTCGATTTCTTCTAACAACTAATCTTAATTGATGATTATCATTATTACGATAACTATTACTTTCCTTTCTTAATTGCTTTAAACGATATCTAAAGTAACATCTTTTATTTTCAAAATTTACAACCATTGGTGCCAGTCGTAATAATGGAACTAAACTACCATTTGGTGGTAATAACAATTGTGGAAAGGATTGAAGCAGAAGATTGAGTGATTTTTTGTGCCTATAACTGAATCGAATAATATCATGATGTTTTTTAATACACTCCTGAGATAAATTTTTTATATTATAATTTTCATCTTGATTATCTACAAGATCATTTGATTCATTATTTAAATTCTTTAAAATTTGATTATTTAAATGTTGAGTTACTGTTCTAATTAAAGAAGGAGAAGAAGATTTAACGTCTTCATCCATTGTTTTAAGTTCTAGTAAGTTAGCTGATTCATTTAATAATTTAACACTAGAATCTGAATCAAATGAAGATATAGAAGATAGGCCCATTAAAGATATAATATTAACTTGTTGAATTGTGAAACAAGCTTCTAGTAATGGTATTAAAAGTAGTATTGTTATATCCGTCACATTATTAGAGACATTTTTATTTATATCACTCTTATTATTATCATTTGAATTAAAATTTCCATTTAAAGATGATTCTAATATATTCCACTCACTTAAAGTATTATCTAAATTACACCATAGTTCTTCAAATCCACATTCATTAAAGAATTCTGAATAAACATAATATTTTAATGAATTCCTTGCAATTGAATTTTCTAAATTAGCTGTTTTATTAAATAATTTCATCCATTCATTTATATTATCGTGATTTATTGAATCTCCCAAAATATCCATATATTGATTTGTAATTCTTAAAAATAAAATTGCATCATCTAATCCCGACAATTTGTTGTTCATATATTGAGAACTTGCAACATTATTAAAGAATCTTATACTATTTTGCCAATTAATATTAATGTTCTCATCTGTCATTTTAGAATTTTGAATATACTTGAATTCACTAATTGTCTTAGTTAAAGTTTTCAATGTATTTATCAAATTATCAACTATTTTTTTGGTTTTGTAAAATAGTTGACGATGAAATTCAAATCTAGAATTGATATTTGAGTAAATAATATTTAAAACATCTATGTAAAGTTTAGTAGATTGTTTTGAAATATTGTTATTAGAACTGTTATTTTCACGTAGAGTTAAAGATACAGATGTTGAACCATAGACAAAAGATATAGGATTAAATAGTGGTTTAATTAATTCTTCAATATAATCAGGTGTAATTGCTTTCCAGATTCTTTCATAGGACTCTTTTATAGAATATAAAATCTTTTCGTTATCATCAGATTCCATATTGTTGTCACGTGTAGACTCAGAATTTTCAAGTTTAAGTAAATCTTGATTAGATTCTAATTCCAAACCATTAGAAACGAAATAAAGTTCAGTTTGGACTTTAGGAATTTCATTCAATTTAATATTGAATATTTTATTCAAAAGAACTAATAACTTTTGCATATGTTGAGGAGAATTGTGTATTGTTGAACTATTCAACATTTTTAGAAGAAGTAACAATGGTGTAAATTTGGAAGAATTTATTAAACTTGTAGGGAACTTTACGTTAGATAATCTTCTTTTAATTTTATTAAGTTGTGAAGATAAATTTTTTGCTTTGTTATTCTTAGATAAAGTGGATGAATTACCATTGTTTGTCAAATTAGTTGTAGAATAATTCACATTATTTGAATTGTTAGCAGGTAAATCACCGAAGTTATCTATACCATTATTTGAGTATAGCAAATTAATACCATCGTCTTCCTCACTTAAATTCTCGTTTGCATCCAAAACCAAATCATCATCAAAGTTTGTATCTTCATTTTCAATAATATTAACATTAGATCTTAAGTTAGGAGTAAATTCAACATCATTTATCTTGAAATTAACATGATTTAAAGTTTGAGAGGCATCTGCTTCATTGTTTTCGATTTTAATTGGTGTATTGTTTATATCAAATCCCTCCTTAGTAAATCTTCTCTTTTTCTTTCTAATTAATTCGACACTTGAAGTTAAAGGAAGAGAAGAACCTGTCCTTCTTCTTTCTTCAGATTTACTTTTACATTTATTATGAGAAGATTCACTGAATGAAGATGGGAATCTTTGAGATTGTATAGGAGAAGATAGTGAAGAACTACCTGCACCACAAATAGTTTGTCTTCTTAAAGAAAGGTTAAACTCATCTTCATTGTTAATAAGATTTCTATTTTTTCTATTATCATCAGAATTAGAAATTTGCAAAATCATTTCTTTCTTCAAATCATCATTTAATTCTTCATCTTTATTGTAAATTAAATGATCTTCACTATTTATATATTTACGTTGAATGTTTGTATTTAAGTCTAATTTGTGCTTCTTGATAAAAATATCTAATTTCTCTAATGGGTTCCATTCATTAACAAAGTAAATAATTAATATTGGAATATGAGTTACAAAATCACTCATGTTATCCAAAACTTGAATTAATGAGTGGTAAAGCATATTATTTGGATTAATATCACAATGACTCATTAATGAGGTAAATAGAGATTCATAAGAAATTACATTGGATAAATGACAATTAATACTTGAGTCTTTATAATTAATGATAAAATTATTAACTTTCGAGGAAAACTGTTGATTATTGATGTGGTTATTTCCATTAATCATTAGATATTTAGACAATAATCTAATAGGTGTCAAATCTATTTGATTATTTGCCAAGAAAAGTATTGCAAACCAAGTATCTAAAACCATCCATTGGTTCGGTCCAAATGAGCCAATCATGTTGAATAAATATGTTTGAAGAAGAGGTTTTGAGATACTTTGTCTAGTAAAGGTACTTGCAAATAGCAAATCAGGTAAATTACCTAATTGCAATAAATTTTGATCAGAAATATTATTATTTCTGATATTTTCCAATGCTTCTTGTAAATAAAATAATATAAACTGTTTATCTGGAAAACCATAAAATGGATCACTAATAGAAATTATGTTATCTGGAAGTTCATTAACTTTATTTATATGAGAATTACCCATATTATCATTGGAATTTCTATAATAGTAATCATCATCATCATCATCATTTTCATCACCTCTAATATTTCTCAAATTAGCACTATTTCTATGTAATCTAATAGATCTTCCATTATTAGAAGTACCAGAACTGCTAATATTTATAATATGGCTGTTCCTTCTATTTAACATAGGAAATATTCTTACATAATTTGAGTTGTTAAAAGAAGCAAATCTACTCGAATTATTAATGGAATTGACGTTATTCGAAGACGAATTATTTATATTATTATTGTTATTACCAGTACTATATATATTGTTACTGCTATTGGAGGGTCCATTATTATTTGAAATGTTAGAGATATTATTATTTGAATTAGAACCAATTGCTACAATAGATGAAGAGCTCTGAGAGTTGTTAGAATTACTATTTACAATTTGATTATAATCATTTCTTAATAAAGGCAAAATATTTTGAATAGAAAGAGATGATCTAGTACTACTAGATGCACTTCCTTGCAGCTGTTGATTTAATGTATTATTATTTTGTCTTCTGTTATAAGAACTTGAAGAATTTGTAGAAGCAATGTTCATCAATGGATATATTGAATTTTCAAGAGCTGGACCATCATTCTCATTTGAAATATTCCAATTAGATGTTGGAGTAGATGTCTGAGATATCTCGTTCAAAAGTTCATATAGTATGTCATATGAATTTCCACCGTTAGATCTCGATCCTATACTTGCTCCTAATGAAGATATTAATGGAAACGAGGCACTTATATTTAGACCTCCATCAAAATTAACATTACCCTGCTGATTACCAATTATAGACCTTATTTGATAGGAATTTCTTCTACTGTTAGAGTTTCCATTATTAGAACCACTGTTATTACTCGAATTTAGTCTACTGTTAGATACATTACCCAAATTACTTTCTGTAACAACCTCAGAGTCATTATTTCGATTATTATTGTTAGAAGATGCACCTCTTCTAGTTTCAGAAAGAATTGTTGCAGCGGATAACAAGCTACCAATTCCCAAATTATTACTCGACGGATTAACATTAAATCTAATAGTTGTAATCCCTCCACTTCTACTACTAGAAATTAAGGGTAATATGTCATACAAATTATTACTTACATTTAATAAAGGTGCATTATTGTTCCCATTATTACTGGAACTCGTGGCTTCAGTAGAATGTTGGTCATCTGAGTTAGAAGTTATATTACTTCTGTCACTTCTTCTATTTGACTGAGAATTATTATTGTTAATATTGTTCACTTCTCTAACAGCAGTTCCTAAATTATCAATTTGTAATGAGTGCTGGTTACTTTGTCCATTCCTTTCTCTTGTATTGGAATTAAATGATGGGAAAATTCTTTGTTGAAGAGATCTTGCCTCTTCAGCAATATCATTCGGAAGAGTTCTTAAAAACTCTTCTGTAGCAGTTAATAATACTTCTTGACGCAATATTGGATCTAAAGAAGTAATAAATTGCACATTTTCTAAATCAGATTCGTCAACATTATTATTTCCATTATTTTGATTTTGGAAAGCTTCATTAGAAGTTCTTAATCTTATTACATCTCTTAAAGACGAAGGTAATAAATCAAATACAGAGGATGGAAGAACAAGGTTATTATTTTCAGGACCTTGAGTTAAATGAGCATCGATATTTGTGTTATTATTTGAAGTGGGTGAAGAATCGGATAAAGTCATATTCTCCAAAAGTCTTCTTGTTGTATCACCATCAGTTAGTTGGAAAACTAATACATCAGTTTGAATATCTTCAGGAAGTTCGAAAAAAACGCTAGTATCTACTCCAACAATTTCTAATATTCTTCCTCTACTTATACCCAGTCTTTGTTCTAATACTCTTAATAAAAGACAAGCAGGAATATCCGCTTGAACTTGATCAGCACTTCCATTTTCATTAGCATGCTCATTAGATTGTAAACTAGGGTTCAAATTTTCATTAGAATTCAAATTTTCATTAGAATTCAAATTTTCTTCAGAGTTCAAATTTTCTTCAGAGTTCAAATTTTCTCCAGAGTTCAAATTCTCGTCAGAATTTAAATTTTCACCAGAATCCAAGTTTTCACCGGAGTTCAAATTCTCATCAAAACTTTGATGATCAAAATATTCGTTCTGATTTTGATTTTGAATTCCAGTTAAATGTTCATTTTCTTGAGTTTGTTCTCTTAATTCTTGTATTTGATTCAAATCATTACTATATTCTTCTCTTGTTACTTCAGTAGATCCATCTTGAACTGCTATTTGTTCTTGGTTTGAATCAGAGTTTTGAGCATTAGATTCTGCATTCTCTATATTCAATTCCAATTCTTCTTGTTCGCGAATTTCATTTTTAACTTCATGATTTTCTCCCAAATCTAAAATATCTTCACCTCCATTGTTAATATTTTCTCGAACATCGCTTTGATTAATAGTAGTAAATAGATTAATATTATTCGTTTCAACACAAACTTGATTCAAAATAGAATTTCTTATTGATCTGGTGAATTCGGAAATTAAAATGAGAGGTGTTATATTAACAGCATTGTTGTTTTCAGTTATTAACTGATCCAAATTACCATATTTACCAACATCACCTATATTTCTTATGAGTGTTGCGACATTTAAATTAGAGCCTCTTGAATTTGTTATTAAATTAGAGCTATTACTTGACACATTACTAGTATCAATATTTGAATTTCGTATTACATCTAACAGATTTCCAAGTTCAGAGCTGCTTCTTAATGAATTGGGTTGGATTTCACCTATTAAAGATCTTTGTGATTCACAAAGTGGTCCATTACTATACCATGATAGAATATTTCCATTAACAGCATTGTTCGCGATGTTATTTTCAATAATAATATTCCTTGTTAAGAAAGGGTGTTCTGTAGGTAGAGAAATATCATTAAGGAATCGCCATCCAAATATTGGTTGTACATTATTAGTATTACATAAATTAGATCCCAAACCTAGGTTAGATATAGAGTGATTAAATGTAACTGAATTGTTATTTTGATATATATTACCAATATTATAGTGTGAAAGAATAGGATTTGTTAAATAACCTCCAAAACTTAGCCATTGAAGAACTAAGTCATTATTTGAAGGTGGATTGACATTAGATGTATTTGGAACCAAAATCAATGAATTTAAAATTAAAAATGAAAGAGGAATATTTCTTGAATTAACAAATATATTTCTTTGATTCAATGGAATAGGTGGCCAACAATTTTCAACGGAATCCAAATAGAAATTCGAATTTAGTGTGCTGTTTATAGAAAAGCTATTAAAATTTGACCCAGATGAATTACCATTAGAATTAGCTCCTATAAATTGTAATTGTAATTCATCTCTACCATTCAAAATAGAAGAATTTGAAATACTTCCTAACCCCAAAGAACCAATACTTTCCAATAATCTCAAATTATCTATTTCGAAATCATCATCATCTTCCCTTAATAAAACCATCATCATATCGTCTAAGTAATTATTTCCTTGAGAAACAATTCTTCTTCTAAAAGAAGATGGACTAGATTCGTTCATAGTGTTACTTGTAGTTTGTCTGTTATTTAAATTATTAGAGTTGTTAATAGATGCTCTAGAATTTACTTCTGATTGTCTAGATCCTTGAGGAGGAGTTCTTAATGCAGAAAAATTCCCATTTATATCATTATTGTTATTGCTAGTATCCTCCATATTTTCTACGTTAATATTTACATTGACATC
This sequence comes from Cryptosporidium baileyi, assembly GCA_001593455.1. Lineage (NCBI taxonomy): Eukaryota > Apicomplexa > Conoidasida > Eucoccidiorida > Cryptosporidiidae > Cryptosporidium > Cryptosporidium baileyi. The sequence continues at coordinate 91,223 of JIBL01000105.1, forward strand.
GGCCACAATAACATCATTCTCATTTAAATTCGAATTTTCATTTGCATTTTCCACTGAATTGCTTGTATTGTGATCATCAGTAGCAGAGATCAAAAGAGTAGATGATAAGTTTGAATTTTCAAGGTTCAATCTATCAACAGAGCCATTTACAATTTCATTTATACCTTGCAAAATATTCATTTCTTCATCTACTTCACTGTTAAAATCTTCTCCAAAAACTTCATCTTCAATTCCATCAATTTCTAATTCATTATCTTCATCAACAATATCCTCATCATCGTTATTTTCAATATCTAAATTAATCTCCCCATCTATTTCATCTCTAATAGATCTGTTATATCTCCTCCTATTTCTTCTTCGATTATTTCCTCTCCTAAAGTTTGAGTTTCTTAAAGTATTTAAAATGATTCTATCTTGTCCGTTTCTGTCAACTTCTCTCAAAAGAATTTCATTTATATTTTCATTATTTTCATCATCTTCATTACTACTTGTGTTCATAGGAATGTCTTCCAATCCATTTATACTTGTTTGATTGTTCAACTGATAAATATAATTAAATTCATACTCATCTCTAAGTCTAGGAGTTCTTCTAAGTTCATCAGCGTCTGAGTCGTCTGATGAAATACTGGACTCCATTTCTGAGCCATCAAAGTTCATAGCATCCTCAGAATCTTGATTACTATCATCATTATCATCATCATCATCATCATCATCATCGTCATCATCATCATCGTCATCATCATCATCATCATCATCATCATCATCATCATCATCAACCTCGTCATCTACATCGACATCTACATCATCATCAGCCTCACTTGTGAGATCATCAACTATATCTTCATTGCCTAGCTCATCATCTTCATCCATTTCTATGACTCTATCATTAATTATCTGATCTTCTAAATCATCATTTAATTCGTCGTCATAATTCAGATTATCATCTAAAAATAGGTTATTATTATCACCGTTTTCATCTTCTCTATCTATTTCATCTTCAGTATCTACATTTATATCTACATCAATATCATCATCATTTTCGTCTTCTATATCTACACTTGTAAAGTCAAAGTCATCACTAAAATCGTCATCATAACCACCTAATTCATTGTCGTCAAAATCTTCATCGGAAGAGTGAATTCTTAAACCATATCTATTTAAGGAACTCTCAAATTGCTCACCGGATATTTCTTCATTATTAATACCTCTAATACTAGCATTTCTTTTAGACTTGGAATCAAAACTCCCCTTTTTAGTATCAGAAGATACTTCAAGATTAGGAATCATTACAGATCTTGAATAAATTAAATTCTTCATACAAAATAATATTATATTCGATAAATCTGAAAATGGTAGTTTAACATATAGTTTATTTAAAGTGTTATAAATTGTTGTCTTTCTAGATAGATTGGAATCAACTGTACTTGGATATATCTTTGGTAAAACTATTAAATATTGAAGTATATTTAGTAAAAAATATGAATTTACATAATCACTTCTCCAATTATGAGTATTAACATTATTCTTGTATCTATCTAAATTTACTAAGATATTCTTGAGAGAATTAACTGTGTAAACAGTAAACTTTTTTAAAACAAACTTATTCAAACCAATCAGTACATGTAAAAAATATACAAAGTGATCAATTTCAGTGAAATGTAATTCTTTTATGTTAGATCGTCTTAAAGTCGATAGATTAGGTATACCCATTAAATGATAAGTTTGCCAATCATCATTCAACTGCCATCCTGATAAACATAATGATGAATTCCAAGAATTTTTAAAATTTTTAGAACCACAACACTTGAAACAAGAACAAGATTGATAAATGTTCATTTTATTTATTGAATCCATAATTACACAAGATGCAATATTTCTAAATATAAATGGTAAAAAATTTATCTTAGGGGATAATGTTGCAAATAATTGATTTAGTATAAATTCATATGAATAAAGTCTAAATTTTAAACTGTTCATTAAATATGCAGTATTAGGAATATTATTAGCTATATTTACAAATTCTTGTTCAATAAGACTCTTTAACTCTTTTTTATCAATTTCCTGATTCATTAAAATTTTAGATAATTTTGAAGATATACATGATAATCCAATATTCATATTAGATTGTTTAAATCTATAAAAATAAAATGAAAGTTTTGAATTATGCCATAAGTTAGCATTATGCTCATCACAAATAGATAAGATTGGAATTCTTAATATCCGAATAATGTTTATAGGGTATGTTAAAGCTATTCTTATTAACATATATGTTAAAGAGTCGATTCCTATACTAAAAATACTTTGATATTTTTCATAAGAATCATTCCCTTTAAATTCTTTTCGAGTAGATATATCCCCAAATAATACTATGTGATCCAACAAATTTGTTAATACAAATAAAGAAGTTATGCTTGGTTTTAATGCATTATCACCATGAATATATTTAAGTTTCTCCTTTATATATAAAAGATTTTCTTGAATCTTATTATCATTCTTGTCCCTAAAATTAAGAGGTTTCCATTGAACCAATATGTTTTCATTAAGAGGTAAATTATATTTATGATAAATTTCCTTATCTTTTAATAATTCAGAAAATTTAACATTCTTAATACGCTGATATTTGTTCTTTATTTCTAAATTTTCATTCTCATTGTCTTCATTCTCCATTTGAATATCTTCCTTAGCTACTTGATCTTTACAATATGTACTTTTAACATTAAAATCTGGTGTTTTCTCTTTGCTATCAAATGAATCATTTTGGTTATTATCTAATTTTTCCGAAGAATAAACACTATGTTTATTTTTATCTATATCTGTTTCAGAATATAAGACACAAAAGTAGTTCATTACCTGGAAAAATATACTTGGACATCTCTGTATCCAAGGAAATAGTTCACCAATAATACTATTCAAGCTCAATACAATAAATGGATAATTAATCTCCTTTTCTTGAAGTATTTTAAGACCATTCTTATTATTTATAACAAAATTTCTCGGATAAAAATGAGAAGATCTTACAACATAACCATTTTCATCTTTTACCCATTCTATTAGATTTTGATGTTCTTCAGATGTAAAAATCTTCTCACCATAAATTTCACCAGATTGTATTTGCAGTGATAATTGATTTGAAAACATTTCATCTAATTTGCTTTCAATCGTTTGAATTAATATAGTATAATCTTCTAAAACTTGAATAGTTATAAGAGACAATACTTGTAATATACCATCAAAATAGGCAGATTTTGACATTCTATATAAAACTCCTAATCCACCACCTAAAGTAGTATTCATACATAAACAAGAAACGTTCTGAGACTTGTCCTTATTTTTAGTAACTTCTGACATATAAAAAGGTGTATAACTCAATAAAAGAAGAGAATTATTGAAATTTCGCGTCAATATGCTTATAACTCCCAATACAGCCATACTTGTACTTCCATTTATACCAGGGAAGTGTGTTAATATATCCAACATTGTAAACAATAAATCTCTCTGCTCCTGTTGATTCATAGAAAATGAAATTGAGCTTGTTTTAGATAATAGTGAATGTTCATAAAGAGGTAGTAATCTCCATAAAATCAAACAAAAGTACTCGAACCATATAGGACATCTACTAATTAATTTTATATTTGAACTAATAGAAGAACTATCTCCAATATTTTCTGCATCCTCCTTTTTATTTAAATTTTCTGATGGAATCCAAATATAAAATGAATTTTTTCCGGTGTTTTTGGTTTGTGTTGAAGAAGTATTATTACTGCTTGTTGATGATAATACACTATCTATTGAATTTTCACGATAATACTTTTCCATATCTTTATATGTAAAACCTTCATGTTTAGAATCAAATAAATAATGACCTTGTATAAATATAGAAGCAAAGTTTAACAACGAATTAAATGGATGAAATGAAGATTCTGTTCCAACTGAATTTGCTGACTGATTATTACCTGTTAAATTTTGTTGACTAGCTGAAAAGCCATTTCTACCAGAATTAATAATAGCTTTACTTTGAGAAGTAGCTCTTAAATAATTGGAATCTATTGAAATCCAAAAAGATCTTAATTCAGGTTTTTTGTATAATAAAATAGATAACAATGATAAATCTGGAATTAAATTCAAGTGTATCTTCTTTGTACAAGAACATTTTTTAGAATATATATCCAAATTTAAATATATATTCTGATAATTCAATTTATTAAAATTAGAGTTACCATCTATCAAAGGTGTTGGATTGTTTAATGAAGCATAAAATGAATTAAATATAATAGGAAAGTTGTTATTATTAATTTTACTATCTTGTAAAAACGAAATCTCTTCCTTTATAAATTGATATCGTTGATTTGAAGATTCATTAGATATAATACTTTGGTTCTTTTCTAATAAAACTTTAGTAGAATTGTAAATGTGAAAAAGTATCTTTTCTAACATATTGGTTTTTTTCAATAAAGGTGAAAACTTTAATGCAATATCGCAGATCAAAGGTGTTGAATAATAAACATTTTTGCTTAAGTAATATAACTCGGATGGTAAAGTAGAATAAATTCTTGTAATTTCATTCTTTTTATCTTCTCTAGATAAAATCTTATATTTTACAAGTTCTTGATTATTGAAACTTTTCGAAAATAAATTTGAAAGTTTATTAAAAGAGTAAATATTCGCATATTTATCTTCTGAAGAAACTTTCCTATTTTCATTTTTTTCAGTAATGTTTGTTAAGTATTCAACAATTATCTCAATATTGTTTCCATAACAATAAATTGCATGTTCGGATATTTTCTCATCAAATCCCATAGAACATAATCTTTCTAATATCGAATTTGCACTGCTTTCACCTTGATTTAAATTCTCTTCATTAGTTTGTACTGCTTCTTCTGAAGTTCTATTATTGGAATTAATTTCCTCATTACTGTTACTTATACTAGAATTTGAACCATCAGTGTTAACAGTTCTTACAGATTTACTACTTGAATTAAAATTTTTGTTGACAAAATTGATAAATGTATCAGATTGTATGTCAAAAATATGTAACATGATCTTGAATATAGAAGATAGACAGCGTACAGGATAAAATATTAACCAATTGTTGTGAGCCATATCTAAATAATAATTAGTCAATACTTCTTTCCACCATATTTGCACACTATTAATAATAATATATAAGATTGAATCTGTTAATTCAACAGAATTAAAATCCTGTTTAAAGAATAGGACAGAAATAGAATCCGATTGATTATCTACATTCATGCTTATATCATCATTTCTAGTATTATTATTTGATAGATTTTCTGTAACAAAGAAAGGTTTACAATTGTTCAAATGATACTTGGATTTGTGTAAGTAACTTGCCAAACTAGAATTTAAGTATCTTTTCCATGACGAAAAATGTTCTAATAGTAAAAAATTATTATGCATGTTCTTTATAGCCAAGTATAATAAACCATTTAAATTATGAACAGCAGACAATTTTGGAACAATTTTTTCTGATAAAATATGAAGAAATTCAGAATTATATTTGTAAGATGAATTTGGATTCAAGGGAGGCATTAATTTATTTACATTATCTGTATTGTTTTTGCAGATGAGTTTAGCTAATACAATCCAATATATAGACATTGAGAAATGAAATAGATTCGCGATTAGGCCAAAAACTCCAAGTTTATAGGATATATCGACTAATAATATGTAGAAAGTATTATTTTGCTTATCATCAATGCAAATTCTATAGAATATATCAATAGTTTCTGCAATATAACAACATATTTGACCCATCTTATAATTTTCATATTTATTGGAATTAGGAATTTTGAGAACATCAAGTTTAGAATGATTGTTCTTTTTAACACTTGAGTTCTCGATAATATCTGGTAACTTAGGAATAATATTGAATATATTATTGAATATAGAAACTAATTGAATAGCAGTATCATATTGCAAAGGAGACAATTCTGAAATTCCACCTCCATGATTACTATCAGTTCTAAAAAGTAAATTAGTATTATTTTTTTTACGGAAAGTATTAACAAGTCTTGATGTTAAAATCAAACAACTCCTTATATTACAACATGAAATCCTACATAATTCCATTAGAACCGGCATTAGATTATCTTCAGTTTCAGAATCTTTTCTATTATAAAACACAACATTAGAATATGAATATTTAATTTGAGTAGACCACAAGAAATCATTTACAGTAAGTGATGGCCAAATAGAGAGAATAGGATGAGAACTATTAACTACATTGTTTGCATTTAAATTGTTATTATTAGCAAATTGAGTTGTATTATTTAGATTATTAACTCCATTTTCAGAATTTTTTAAAAGTAAAGGATGAGTATGTGATTGAAAAGTTGGATTTAATAGTGATATAGACATATTGTTATCATTAAATAACGAATCCTGTAAGTAAGTTTCAGAAGAATTGAAGTATAAAAAACTTAATAATTTCGGGAAAATTGAAGAAACCAAATTTATTATTTGATTATATAAACTCATAATAGAAGTACCACATGGATAATATTTAAAAGGTGATATAGAATCTTGTAATTGAACCAAATCCTTAGAAATTAAATATGATTGTAAAATTCTTGTATGGTTGTAATTTGTTGCATTTCTAAACATACAATTAAAAATAAAAATGCAAGTTACAACTTTTGACAAATTAGAAATAGTTTTTTTACTTGAATCAATTTCTAATAAGTCTTTACAGGCTTCTTGGAGAGTTGGTAACACTTGATATTGTAAATCTGCGATCGAAATGTTTCTACTTGTTCCAAGAAATGTAAATAAGGAAATTAAAGGATGATTTGTAAGAATAGCAGCAAAAGCAGGTGGTAGTGATTCGTGAATAATTGATTTTAAAACATGAAAAGGTCCTCCTTGTAATATAAATTGTTGTATAGTATCGTGATTTGATAAATAACCACATAAGAAACGTCCAACAATAGCCATTCTATCAGAAATAAGAAAATCTTTAGATTTATTAGGCATTTCTATAGGTTTATAAAAATCGATCTCTTTTTGTAAATCTTGAGTAGTATGAAGAATTGGCTCCCAATGAGGTAAATTTCTTTGTATAGCTCTAATTTGTAATATAGTAGAAATAGTTATAAAGGAAATAGTTTTAGTTAATTGAGAATGATATCTAACAATTTCTTCAAATGCATTACCAACAAGTGTTGCAATCTCACCCATTCTATCAATATGAATAGCAAAGCTAGATGTTAAAAATTGTGAAAGTAAAATCAAAGGTTTGAAATTGACATTTTTCATTAATTTTATACCTTCATTATGAAGAAAAAATATTGGGAGATTTACTGCCAAAATATTTAAAATATCATCATTTTGAAGTATATCAAAATTAATTGAGTACAATATAAAAGGTATTAAATGATTTTTGATAAGTTCTGGAACAATTGTTGGATCATTAGAAACTAATGGAATTAAGAGTTGAATAACCAAAGAATAATTTAATAAAGAATAAGTTTCAGGATACATCAATATAAGCATCAAACAACTTCTATATATAGATTCGTCGGACATCAATAATTCATATTGTATTTTTGATTGAGATATGATCGGATTAGATTCTGAATTAGAAAGCAAATTACTTCCATTAGGATGAATAAATAACTCCATAAATTTTAAAGATGTTTTTATAATCCATTGTCTAATTAGTATTACACCTTCATCTTGGAAAATTTTGTCTTTAATTTCAAGATTGTTGTTTATATGTTTTTCACATTGTAATATTCCAATTTCATATTGAAGTCTTGAAAGCATAACTTCATATATAGGATTTTCCTGTTGAAGCAAAAAAGATAAATAAGTTTTTTTTTCTAATAAAGTTTCCAATGCTCTACATATAGGAAGAACAAGTATTATGTAATATGGGTGTCTAATTGTAGATATAAAATCAATAAAAGACATCAATATTGTAATATGATGAGGTATATATATATATGAAGTTGTTGTTGAAGATGAATTAGATACGATTGAACTTGGAGGAGGATATAATTGCATTACTAATATATATATACCAATCAATTCCATTACAAAATTAATCATTTCCTCCTCAAATTCCGCCATAATTAACTTTGGAACAAGGGCAGAAGAGTCATTAATAGTGTTATTCTGAAATTCTAAGTCTAATTTGCAATAATATTCACCTATTGAAATCAGTTCATTTTTTGCCTTTTCAATATCTATATATGAAAATACATCTGTATTATATTTACGATGTAGTTCAATACTTGTACGACCTTCCATCTTATTCATGCTATTTATATTTCCAAAATTATCCACATCTTCATATTTAATGTTAAACTCTTTTAAACGAGATGTTACTTGTTCTGGTATTGGATATTTAACAGATTGAAAAATTTCAGGATTAACGTATTCAAAAATATTATATTGAATTAAATCATCTTTAAAGTTCAAATAATTGTTGTTAATATCATTATCATCTTCATAAGAACAATTTCTCAATTTACTAGGAGGTTTTAATATAAATTTTGGAAGAGGCATATCTTTATGATCATTAATATAATCAAGTATATCCCAAATAATTCTACTTATTAAACCATATGAATTTGTGAAATTCAGAGCTTGAACTATTACCTTGGGAAAAATCCTATCTTGTAACATTAATGTTAATAATTCTACAATTGATCTCATACTTGTTATAAGTCTATACTTTTCGTTATTATTGTGTAATTTAACCTTTGAATTATCTCCAAAAATACTTAAATGGCAAAACTCCAGTATTTCAATAGAATCTGGAATCAAATTGGTATTTACCTGACAAATATTCACCAAATTATTTGTAGAAAAACCTGGGAAACTAAGTAAAGTCGTATATTTAACATCTATCCATCTTCTTCTAAGCCATTTATCACTATAGCTTCTTAAAATACGTACATAATGATTTACTATAGATCTTAAGCATATTGGTATTTTATATCTTCTCATTAAGTCTTCTAAATCTGTTCTTGAATTTATTGAAACCAATTCTTTGAATTTTATCATTAACACATGTGATTTATAATAATCAAAACACTTTTTGCATGTCTTCTCTTCTGAATCACTATTAGTTTTTATGTAATGATTACATATAAATGGAGGAATATAAACTTCTATTAAATCATCTTCATTAGGTTTTTCCCAATAATCATCCTTGTAAAATCTAGACATGGAAAAATTTGTACTGTTATCAATCTCTCTATTGCTCATATTACTAGTATGAATTGGCAAATTACATAATGTTGCTAATCTCATCTGCAAATGATATACAGCTTCACTATCTATATAGCGTTTAGGCTTTTTCCAATTTGAACATGTTGTAGTTAAAGTTCTTAAAGACCAACAAACAATATCTGGATTTGAAGAATCCAATAATGCTATTAAACCTGTTGTAGATGCATATAAGGATTTTGAAGTACAATTTTCTAGTATTAAAAAAGTTGATTTCAATATTTTTTTTACCATCTCCTCAGTCACATCATCAATTATTGTCCCCTCTTCTACTTCACCTTCTACATTCATATTATCTGATGGATAATTTTTTATTGTTAAATGTTCCTGAAGAAAAGGATTACCTAAATCCTCTTTTAATATATAAAAGTTCAGGTAGTCATCAAATCTATTCAATACAGATGCCCAACATTGAAGATCACCTTTATCCCAAATCCACCGTTGAAAAGAATCAAGATAACTATCATATTTATTTACGTCATTGCTACTTAATTTAACAATTAAATCTCTCTGTGATGATGGTAGTGATGATACTGCTAATATATAATTATCCCCTTTTGGGATGCTAATCTTCATTTAAAATTATCAGTAAACAAAGTAATTGTGGATCTTCACCGTAAGATTATTGTGATGCTATTACTATAAATTTACACCAAATATCTACTATTTGTTTAAACTATACTCTTATCTCTTCTTTCTTACTTAAATTAATTTTACTTATATTATTAGAAATGTTTGTTTATTATAACATTTAGTTATTAGTGTAATTTTACATTTATTTAATGCGCTTTACCTATTTCAAATAAATATATTACGCGCTATTAAATAATTAAGAGGGAAAAAAGGTTGTTATTTTGATACTATAATAATCTTTTATTATCACTATTACTATCTTATTTTAAAAATAATGTCATCAAATACTAACGAGAGAGAGTTGGCCACAAAAGAGTTTTTTGAATTACAAAAAAAATTCGAGCAGATTAGTGAAAGGAGACGTATTTTAATTGCTCAAGAAAGTGAGAATCAAATGGTTAATAAAGAACTTGATCTACTCGAGAATGATGCCGTTATTTATAAATTAATAGGTAGTATAATGGTTAAACAATCTCTAGATGATGCCAAAAATACTGTCTCAAAAAGGCTTGAATACATTTCCAGTGAAATTGAAAGTGTAAATAAGACTTTTGAAAGTCTGCAAACTTCATTAGTAAATAAATCAAATCAGGTATGTTAATAAATATCTTATTTATTTTGTCAATATATTAACTAAACAAAAACGAATATTACTTTTTTTTAGCTACAAAAAATGCAAAAGGCGTGAAATTGGAGTTTATTAATATATATTTACTAAAAACTAATATATTCTAATTATTTGATAATAATCTCAAATATAGATTCTCTTCTTACATTTTGAAGTGGAAAAAGTATATTTTAATTCTTCTGAATTTAACTATTTGTGTGTATAAACTGAATTATTTAAATTTATATAAATTAAATATTTCCATACTAATTAAAGAATATTCTCTTATTTAACTTTATTAATCTTAATATATTATTCTGAATAAAAACTACTTAATTATTAGAACAATTTAAAATTTGATATTTTTTTTTTGATTAAAATAAGAAAAAAATGAACATTTGATTAGAACAGTAAATTCTCTTTTAAGATAATACTGAAATTATTATTGCAATAAGCATTCTAGTTAAATTTTCTTTGACATTCAATTAATATTTGTGGCTTTACCGCCACTAAGATTTAAATTCTATACAATATACATATATATATATATATATATATATATATATATACACACAGTTCTCACATTCTACCGCCACTTAATATATTTTTTAAAGATATTAATATAAAAATTAAAACACTCAAAGTTTTTTTTATTAACGATGCCAAAACTAGTTTTTAGAATTCTTAAATGTTGTTTTGTTTTTAAATGTTTTTATTGATTCTATAACCAGATTATAGGTTAGAAATTGTGCGTATTAATATTATAGAACTCATGCGACCTAGGCGCTATAAGTTGATTATTACATTGTTATTTATACATCAACTATCTGATTATTGACGTAAAATATTTTGCTATTGCAAACGAAGCTAATAATAAGACATCTTTTTTTTTTCTTTTTAAGTATTAGAAATTAAGTTTTAAATGTTCTGATATATTTTGGTAATTTAATTTAACATACCAGAAATCATAAAATTTGAACTCAATGAATAGTAATATAGAAAAAATAGTTTGATTTTTGAAGTAAATAATATGATGTACAAAATTGTTGATTTACCACTGCCTATTTTAATATTTATTTCGCTACTTCTATCTTTAGGTTCAGCTATATTTTCTGGTTTGACATTAGGAATGATGACACAAGATCTATTATATCTAAAGATATCTTCCACTTCAAATGAAAATAAAAGGAGAAAACGTTATGCAAAAAAATTACTACCCTTAAGATCTGATGGGAACTTATTATTAGTAACTCTTCTTTTTGGGAACGTTACAATAAATACAGGTTTTTCTATATTGCTTTCAGAATTAACATCAGGTTGGCTAGGGTTCACATTATCAACAGTGTTGATAATGTTATTAGGTGAAATAGTTCCACAGGCAATATGTTCAAGGTATGGCTTATATATAGGTGGATTTTTTTCACCATTTATTAGATTAATTCAAATAGTATTATATCCTATATTAAAACCCATATCATTTGTATTAGATAAAATAGTGGGTAAAAATAATGAGAAAATATATAAAAAAGAAGAAATATGTAGTTTATTGGAATATCACTCAATAAAAGGGATTTTATCAAATAATGAATTAGAGCTAATTAATCGTGTTATATTTTCACAAGAAAGCTTATTAGATATTGTAAAACCAATTGACAAGTTTGAGATGTTTGATGTAAAAACTCAACTTGATCATGATATAATAACTAATTATATTAACAATGGTATTAATAGAATATATATTATAGATAATAATATTAGTTTTTCAGACATATATTTAAATTATAAAAATTGTTTACCTTATAACAACAATAGCAGATATGATGTAATAATATTAGATATAAGCGAGGAAGATATTGTTAAAAAAAGTAAACAGTATTTCTCGGTTAATATGATTAGTTCTCCAAGTACAAATGATACTTGTGATTCGGATAATTTAGAATATGACGATTTAAATACGAATAATGGTGTTATAATTGGTTATATTGATTTATTGGAATTTGTAAATCAAACTAAAGTTCATAAAACTGACACATTTAAAGAATTAAATCTTATTAATACAAGATGTTTTAAGAGATTAACAAATATAATGATATCTGATGATATGATGAGAATATTAAAGAATAAGGATAGTTTATCAATTATAGAAAATATTTCTAATATGAAAGATAAAATATTATTTATAGAAAGCACTACAAATATTTCTACTTTATTGGATATATTTTATCAATATAACTTTGGTTCTAAAGATGCAATTATAGTTTATTCAATATATAACAATTATAGAATAAGATATGATGGTGTAATAACTAAGGACGAATTATACAAATATTTATTTAACTCGAAGACATCATCTTTTGATTTATTTAATAGGCAATAGAATAAATATCAAATGCACTGAACATTTATAAATCGATCTATAATTCAAATTAATTGAACAAAACAAACATTTAGTTTTTTTATTACAATACCTAAATTGGTACTAATAACACTATAAACTTTATGTTATTTATCTTTAGAAATATATTCATTCTAAAATTATCTTCATTTAAAAGTTTTAAGTAATGAATAAATCAAATGTCCTATTTATTCAATTCAATACTTGAGTTTTATAATTAGTTATTGTCCTAATACAGGAAATACCCTAGTATCGGTAACATCAGGAGCCTCTCTTTTACCTTGTATTTTAGAAGTGCTCTTTTGATAATTCTTATTTCTTCTATTAAAATCGCCACCTCTTCTGTTAAAAGAACTTCTATTTCCATATTTTTCAATAAATTCGAAATAGTTGTAAGTATCTTTATCACTCTTTGTATTCTTTAATGAACGATCTTTATTTCTATTATTATCATAATTCACATCATTATTACGAATATAGCACTTTAAACCCTCTTTTTCTAAATCCTTTTGAGTTGTATTAGCCTTTATTACTTCCGTTTTAGGATTTTCTATGATTTTTGGAGCTAAGGTCTTCATATATTCTTCATAACTTATTATATTATCCTTATTCTTACTGTTTTGTCTATTCTCTTCAGATTTCACGTTATTACTTGTATCTGTATCTACCTCTATCGCATTATCCCCTGATAAACTTTTTTGATCATTCCTATCCCAATTTTCTTCATTAATTTCTGATTGGTTATTCTTCAAAGTTCTATGTCCTTTTCCTGAGGCATCTCTACGATCAAAAACTCTACCATGATTAGCCGAATATCCACCTCTACCACCTCTATGAACTGTACTTCCCTTACGTGGTCCTCTATCAGTCTTGTTATTAGTGATAATATTTGAATTATCACTTGTTATTGGTTGTTCACTTTTTAGATAAATTAGTGAAGAAGGATTGTCTTTCAAATTTTTACTGGTTTTTTCGACCTCTTGTTTTGGTGTAACTATTTGATCTTCCTCATCATCACTTAAGCTCAATGCTGCAAACTTGTTACAGGTATTTACTGTGTAAACCGTTCGCATTTTCCAACAAAAAATTATATTAATTCTTTTATTTTCAAAAAGACCTATTGTCTTATGTAGACGCCAAACATTTGCTATAAACCCCGCTCATTACTGAATAAGTCTCATAACAATTAATTAAATAAGTTCTTTTTATCATTTTATATTTAAATTTAATTTAAATGTTGAATTTATAAATAGCAAATCGTTTAATAGTTATTAACACAAAATATCACAAAAGAATTTAATAAAAAAATGCACTTAAATTTGAGAAAATGCTAATATTTATATACTAAAGAAGAGAAAAAAAAAAAAAGAGAAAAGAAAAAATTCAATACTAATTAATTTAATTTAAATGATCACTTATAACTCACTTATTTACAAGTCCTGAACTGCTCTCAATTCCTATATTCAGATTATTTTTCGTCTCAGAACCTTTCATCTCCTCATTAATACTATTATTAACGGGATTGTTATCTAAATTCATATTATTGTCATTAATACAATTGTTGGCATTGCTTGTATCATCCACTATATTTTCAATTGTCTTATTGTTTTTATTATTATTAATAATCAATGATGAATTTTTATAACCTCCATATTTAAAAATCGGAACTTCATTGTAATTGGGATCCCATCCAACTGGATGAGTGTAATTACATACAGCATTATAACATGCCAATCCATATCTGCATGGTACAGTAGGATGAATATAAAAACAACCAGGACCATATGGACATAATGGCCATAATTTACAAGCTTCACTTGGATGAATATAAAAACAATGATCACCCTTATCGCAATTAGGCCAATTTTTACATCTAACTTTGATTTTTGCTTGACTAGAAGTAACTGTACTAGATACACCTATTTGATTTTGATTATAATTAGTTAAATTTAGATTACTGTAATTATTAGATCTAGTATATGGTGCATTTCTATAATTAATTCTTGTTTGTCTACTAGTATTCGACATTGGACCCGAAGATGAATCGGAGTTTGTTACTGAGTAATAATTTCTATGTGAAACATTTGATTGAAATGAAGTTTTAGATCTTCCTTGTCCATTTTTACTTTTTATAGCATTAGAAATTGCAACATCTAAAGAATCCTTGTTTTGGACTATATTATTTGAACTTTTTTGTATATCATCATTATTATTATCGTTTTTTGTAATATTTGTATTACTAGTTTTATTATTGTGAACATTAGTGCTATTATTATTAACTAATTGAAAAACCCATGTTCCAAATTGAGTAGCCTCATCGGACAAAAATTCTTTTAATTCGTTAACTATGTGTTCCTTTGGTTGATTATGATTAATCATGTGACAAATATAGTCTGTTAATACAGAAACATCATCATCTCCAAAGATTTCCTGTAATCTGCTCGTAATCTTTGACTGAACCTCTTGAGTTACAATTTCGCTTGTCGAAGAACTTTCTCCATTAGTTGCACTCATTGATTTAATAATACTAGCAACTAATACAAATATTCTTTTTCATTAAATTAGTTTCTATAATTTATTTTAACTAAGAAAAAAATTATTTGAAGTCATATTCTTAGCGCCTTATGCAAGGTTGCTAAGTGTCATTTTAATTAAATATATGGCGCCAAAGATGTATAAATTACTGGACTGTGTAAAAAAGCTCATGCTTCAAAAATGACCAGTACTTGATTGTTCAAATTTGTATCTTTAAGTTATTCACTTGGTATTTTTAAGTAAATAGTATTCATGTATATATAATTTCAAGATCCGTCAAATTTTTGTATCTCTTTTTTTTATGTTTTTAAATAATTATTTTTAAATAATGAAGTTGAACTCAAAATGCAAGTTATTATTGGAAATACCCATAACAAGTCCTGTTTCTACGATAAATTCTTTTGGAGATAAAATAGTTGTTGGAACTTGGAATGGAAATTTTTATCAAGTTTGTGTTGATTCTAACAAAGAAATAATTAAGTATTGTATTGAACCACCATATCCAATAAGATATATTAATATATTAAACATAAATAATAGAGATTTATTGAAAAATAATAAATTATCTGATAAAGAAATTTTAGAAGATGATTTTTTTTCTTATGAACTTATATTAGGAAATTCTTGTAAATCAGAAATTAAATCATTTAATAAAACTAATACACCAGTAGTACCTATAAAAGAATTATCTTTATCTCCAGATACACACTACCAAATTATTGAGATTAAATCTAATATTGACTTCTACGATAATTTTTGTGATGAAGAATCTAATAACAATAAGGAAGATGAATTACCACTATTTTTATTCTGTTCAACAATTAATTCTTATTTTGGTTTTAGTACTAAGAATGGTAACATGAAAATCAAATTATGTAATTTCCGGATTCCTGATAAAGAACTTGTTATATTGGATTATGATTATATAGATAAACAAATAATGATAGTTGAAAGATCGCCAGAAAGACTCGAATATTATACTTTGTGTTCACTAAAAATACTACAATTGTTTGATAAAAACATTTCAGAAGATCTTAAATTTAATAATAATATTTCATTAAATAATATACCACCAAAATATTTACTAAACTTCCCATTTAAACATTCGATGTTAATTACATCTAAAGTTATTTCAGAATTGACATTTAGATCTTCTCATGAATATAACACCTTTCAAGATCCTCACATTTACAACTATTGCTACTCTACTTTATTTTCAATGTCAAATTTTAAAAAGAAAAAATTCCCAATATTTAATTCTATGTACAATTTATCTAATGCTAAGTTTTGGGGACAAAATTCTATTGTTCTTGTGGTTTCCAATCATATAATATTTAATATAGATCTATATTATTGTATTTGTGACGAATTTAATACAAGTACTTTTTCAAATAATAAGTTCTACATTAAATCACCAGATAAAAATATAACAGCCATATCTACATCTAATTCTAATTATATTGTTGCCTTAACGGAATGTAATCGCATATTTATATGTAATAGGAAAGGCGAAATTGTACATTACATCAAAAATTGTACTCCATATAAATACAAACATAGATGGGTTTGGCCAATATATATACTAGTACTAAGTAATGGTAATATAATTTTTACTA
This sequence comes from Cryptosporidium baileyi, assembly GCA_001593455.1. Taxonomy (NCBI): domain Eukaryota; phylum Apicomplexa; class Conoidasida; order Eucoccidiorida; family Cryptosporidiidae; genus Cryptosporidium; species Cryptosporidium baileyi. The sequence continues at coordinate 108,264 of JIBL01000105.1, forward strand.
CATTAAATGGACTATGCTATGCTTATTGTGAATTATTAGATAGAAATATCGATAATCAATCTAATCATTTGAAAGACACAAGCAACCATATTAATAGTATATTGTGAATACATATCTAATTAATTAATATTTGCAATTTCTTTTTTTTTTCTTTCTTCTTTTAAATATAATTTTTAGATTTGATTATTCGTGAATTTTTAACTTAATATATAGGCGCCACAGCATTTCGTCTCGTCTTGAGACAATTTTATGTAAGTAAATACTAAATATTTAAATAATAACTAACTAAAATATTTTAAAAATAGCAAATAAAATTTTACTAATGAAACTTTCTAATATTATTATTTTAAAAATTATATTTTTTTTGGCGCCATATAAAGACGAACTAATTTGTTTTAATTATTGAGCTATTCAAATTTTCTTCTAGAAAATATTTTACAAAAAAAATTATTCCTACTTATTCAAATACAAGCGTAAACATTGTTCTAGCGGAGAAAATGACTTTATTTACTCGTTTTGTTGAACCTGGGCGTTTATGCAGAATTCAATATGGACCTGATACTGGAAAAATGTGCTTCATTGTTGATATTATCAATATGAATCGTGTTTTAATTGACGGTCCAACAACCAATGTTGCTCGTCAAAGTATACCACTCAAAAGATTGGGTCTTACTGATTTTAAAGCTAAGATTCCACGTGGTGCAAGAACTGGCACTATTAAGAGACTCTTAGAAAAAGATACTACTATTGAGAAATTTAACAATACATCTTATGGTAAAAAATGGTAAGTTTAAATTATCTAATGGAATATTGACTATTCTTCAATTTCATTGTGCTCATGTCATAAATATTCTTATTAATTTAAGAGGAATAACTAATTTATATAATTATATAATTATATAATTATATATAAATATATATATATATATATATTATATATATATATAATACATATGATGTATAATCAAAAAGTCTCGTTCGTCTTAATAAGTGTTATTTGTGGTGTTATATAATTAAAGTAATACTGCAAGTTTCCTTAATTATGATGAGTATTTATATTTATCTGATATATACATATATATATATATATATATATATATATATACATAAATTCTTTTCCTCTTAATACATTAATATACTCAATGCTATATAGACATTTATATTTAATAAGACATTTATGACTACATTTGTCGATATTCATATTGGATAAATCCTTATATTTGAATTATCTAACTATTTCTTTAGTGCTGCTAAATTATTCAAGGCTAACATGACAGATTTTCAACGTCACGCATTATTAGTTGCACGTAAAAAGAGACAATTTCTCGTTAAGCAACTATTGAACAAGAATAAAAAGTGAAAACATATTTAATATAAAAGATTTGAATCACTAAAATCAATTAAAGTAAACTGAGAATAAGAAAGAAAAAAGGTTTAATTTTTTTTTTTTTTAAGGGAGAAATCCTTATTAAATGTAATAGTTTGTAACATTAGAACTAAAATTAACAATTCTATTTATTATTGAGTTTCTGAATAATACTTAAGTTGCTATATTTTCATTATTGATAAATTGCTAAAACTCTCGAATTGTTTATTATTCTTTTCTTAGATGTTTCGCAGCGCTCGAATTATATATATATATTTATATATATATATATGATCTAAATTTACAAGATGGGGAATATTATAGAAAGAAGAACCGAAAGAGAATACCCTATTAGAGAACAAATAACACGAGAAAGAAGTTCTCACCTTGAATATATTGTCAATGATCATTTAAATAGAGAATATGCACCAAGAAATTGTGTTAATGGAGCTGATAGAAAAGTTATTACTATAAAAAAATCTAAAGCTATTCAAAATTTATGTCATATAAATGGTCAAACAATAAAATATTTTCCTTCTAAAAAATTATTAATATTTGAATGTGATTGTATCAAAGACTCCATTCTTAATATTTACAATTCTTCATCTATGGAAGAAAATATTGCTCAAATTGAAAAATCTGTTTTTACCAAAACAATATTAAAGTCATTACAAAAAGAAGTTAGAATCGAATTAAATGTTAATTTGAACAAAGATTTTATATTAGAAATTAAACCTAAAGAAATAGCCGATTCAAATATACTACCAACTATTCAATTAACATTTTGTGAACAAATTAAAAGTCAAAATGCTGAAGACCAAGGTAAGATAGAAATAAAAAGACAATGTGTTCTATATAATGGTAAAGCTTTTGAAATACAAAATGTTTATGGTTTATCTAATTCAAGTTATAATTCTTCGGCAAATTCTGGTAAAGAAAAAAATAAAGATCGAAACAAAGAATCAGAATATTGTGCAATATGTTTAATAAATAGCAGAGAAATTATATTATTACCATGTAGACATGCATGTATATGCTCGGAATGTAGCAATATATTATTTAAAAATGCCCAATATTGCCCAATATGCAGAAATCCTGTAGTAAGTGTTGTTAAAATAGAGAATAATATAAATTAGAAATATAAAGTTACAAATTTAACCCTCTTATTTTTTATTTATTATTGTTTTTTTCATTAATTTAAATGAATTTTTAGCATTACATTAAATAAATAATATTTATAAATATTAAAATAAATTAGTTTTTCTCATAATACGTATAAATTCTTCTTGATTTATTTCACCATCACCATCCCTATCTGCCTCATCTATCATTTCTTGTAACTCTTCATCAGTAATATTTTCTCCTAATTCTTTAGCTACTCTTTTTAAATTTTTAAATGTAATTTTTCCAGTTCCATCATCATCAAAAAGCTTGAATGCTTTTAAAATTTCTTCTATAGGATCTCTTTCCAAAATTTTTGCTTCAACTAAATCATAAAATTCATTATAACTAACCATACCATTATTTGTCTCAACATTAGAAAGTATTTTTTTTAATTCCTCTTTTTTAGGATCAAACCCTAGAGCTCTTAAAGCTACTTTAACTTCTTTAATATCAATAAATCCTATTGAATCTCCATCGAATAATTCAAAAGCCTCTTTAATTTCCAATTTCTGTTGCTCTGATAATTCTGTTCTTTTCGGTATATGTCCCAAATAATTATTACTCATTCCTATTCCACCCAAATTACTTCCACTTCCACTTCCCAAAGCATTAATTCCTATAGACGAACTTGATGTAGGTCGAGATCTCATAATATTTTTCATAATCTTAATAATTTATTAATAAAAAATATATGTAATAAAAAAAATTATTTTAAAAATATAGAATAGCTAAGAACAGCTATTTTAATATATATAATAATCCTTGTTTTTAAAGATATAATGAAAATATATTAAATAAATTTAAGAGCGGTAAAAAAATTATTTAAATATTAAATATTTAAAATTTGTATTTAATAATTTTTAAATCATAAAATAAATATGATTAATTGATTAAATCCATTTCTTCTACATATATATGAATTTTGTTTGGTTTGTTTTTTTTCTTTTTTTTAGATTAAATTACATTTAATATTTGATTGTTTTTCTAATTCTAATACTTAATCACTATTTTATCTAATATTTGATCACTACTTTATTCTGATGCTTAATTATTATTTATTTTTTACTTAATCATTATTTCTTTTTCTAATGTTTAATCATTACTTTGATTTAATAATTGATCATTACTTTGTTCTAATACTTGATGATTAATTTGTTCTAACAATTGATTATCATTTTGTTCCAATGTTTGGTAAAAATTCTGTTCTAATACTTGATCACTGTTTTCTTCTATTACTTTATCATTATTTTGTTTTAATAATCGATCATTATTTTGTTCTAATAATCGATTATTATTTCGTTCTAATATTTGATCATTACTTTTTTCTAATAATTGATGATGATTTTGCTCTAATACTTGGTTATTATTTTCTTCTAATACTTGATCACTATTTTCTTTTAATTTTTGATCACTATTTTGCTTTAATAATAAATTATTACTTATTTTTAAAACCTGACCATTATTTTGTTCTAATGCTTGATCATCACTTTTTTCTAATATTTTATTACTTTCTCTTACTAAATTGTTACTATCTATTATTGTATCACTACTTAAATTTGATATTTCATTATTATTATCTAATAAAACTTTTTGCTTTAAATCATGTTCCTTATCTATAAAATTCTTATTAAGTAAAGTTTCCTCTAAATTGTTTTTATATAAAAATTGATTCTCTACTTTAATATCATGATCATCTCGAGATGAATTTAATTCTAAATCTTCTTCATCTTGTTTATTAATAAGACCTATTTCAAAATCTAATACTGAATGAATTTGATTATTTAAATGAAATGATAAATCAGATAATTTCTTAATTAATTCATTTGGAAGATCACTGTTATTTAATGAAAATTCACAATTATTTAATTCCTGAAATTTTAATCTTAACTCTTGACGTTTCAATTTTCTATTTAAAAAAATGTCTTTCTTACAATTTTTTAAACGCTTATTTTCTTCCATATAATTTTTTTGAATTCTTTCCATTTTTTCCATAAATTCTTTTTCTTGATGTAAAACATTTAAATAGTCTTCTTCTATTTGAACTACTTCTTGTTTCAATACTTGAATTGTTTGATTAATTAATGATGCTTCTTTAAAATTTGCATTCTTTATCTTATCTGACTTAGATATTTGTGATAAACGTATTTGTTCTTCTAATAATTCTTTTTCTTCACCTTTATATCTTTTTATTTCTTGTACTTCACGAATCTTTTCTAAAATAATCTTCTCTTGTTTTTTTATTTTAGATATTTCATCTTCAATTAATTCTATTATTTCTTTATCTCTTGTTATATCTTGTTTATATTCATTTTGTTTTTTTAATAATGGATATAAATAATTCTGTAAAGTGTCTTCAATCCAACATATAATTATTGTTAAACTTGATAACTCATCTTTATAAATTTTTTTAGTTTTATTATATTCTTCTATTCTCATTAATCTTTCATTTTCTTCTTTCTTTATTCTCATTTCTTCTTTAATTATTTCATCTTCTACATGTGAAAGTTCTTTTAATAATCTGTTTTTTAAATCTAATAATTCACAATATCTATCTGATTTATGAAATAAATCATTCTGGTTATCTCCATTGATATTATTTAAATTTGTATCTTTAATACATAATTCTAAATCATATTCTAATTTTTCTAATTTACTTTGAATATCTAAACCAAATAATTCAAATTTATTAATCATACTATTAAATAATTTAGATAATTCATCTATATCATTACTTGTATTGTAAGATAACAATGAATTATCACTATTTAAATTTGAAATAACGTCTATTAATGATGAATCTTCATCAAAATATTTACAATCATCTTTTAAATCATTTATATCTTTATAATTATTAATATCATTATTTTTTTCAAATGAAGCCTCTGATCCTGATCCTACTAAGAAGGGACAGTTATTAACATTTGAATCTAATTTATAATCATTTTCAATCATATTATTTTTATCTTGTACATTATTTTCATTTATATCATCTTGAGTAAATTCCTTTTTTATTAAATTATTATTTTCAAATTTATTTTTATTAATTAATGATAAAGAACTTAAATTTAATTTTGATGTTTCAATCTCATTTTCATTTGTTATTTTTGATTTTCTTTCATTTTGAAAATTGTTTTTCTTTGAAAATACAGAACTTAAGTTAGATTCTTCTATGTTTTGTTTTTCTATTGATAATAATGAAGGTCTAGCAATTAATGTATTTTCTAATCTTATATTATTTTCATTTATTCCTGGTCTTATTGCTTTACGTGTTTTTCTTCTTATATTATTTATACCTTTTTCAGTATTAATTTCCATATTTTCAATATTATTATATATTTAAGAAGAAACTGTGATTAAATATTTAATTTATTAAATCTTATATATTTTAAAAGTTAATATATACAATTTTTATAAAGAATATATTTATATAATTTTATTCATTATAATAATTTTAAAAATTTTTAATGATTTAAAATTTAATTATATATTTGATTCGATTTCCATGTACCCCAATTTTTTTTTCAATTAAATTAATGAAATTATAAATTCAATATATTTTGAATTAATATAATCCGATTAAAACATTTGATTTTAATTTATTTAAGCTAATTACACTATGTTAAAATAAAGTGATTTGTTTTTTGTAAATTGTCGCAATTTCATTAATAGTAGATTTAGTAATGTCTTATAAAGTTGATAATACTTAAACATAAAGAAATTAGAAAATTAACTTTGAATTATAAATAAGAATAAAACCTAGAAAATTTTAAAAAGATTTATTTAATCATTGTAACGCAATATTTAGGAAAGAAAAAGAAAAATCAACGTCATTGTTTAAATAGACTCGAATTCAATAATGAAATGTTATTAGAAACTACAAGATTATTACCAAAGGAAAACCACAAATGTCCAAAATATGAAGCAATGAAAAGTATATACAAGTATATTGAATTTAGATATCGTACTTTAACTTAATATTATGTACTTTTTAATTGTTACGACTATCAGAAATTCAAAATGATAAAACTTACATTGCATCTAATATATAACGGCTTGAGGTAAAAAGTAAAAAACTTGCAAAGGTAAATTTGATATCGAAATAAGGTCGTTACTCTAAATCTGGATGAAGCTTCTAGAGTCTAAAACAAAATCAATAGTAAATTAAGAAGCTTCTGGAGCACCCTCAGCTTCACCTGATGCTCCTAAATCCGCGGTCCATAAAGTCAAATTATCCCTCAATAGCTGCATAATAAGTGTGGAATCCTTGTAACAATCTTCCGATAGCTTATCCAATTGTTCAATTGCCATTTCAAAAGCTTCCTTTGCCATATCTATAGCAGCTCTAGGTTCATTCAAAATCTCATAATGGAAGACAGAGAAATTTAATGCCAAACCCAATCTAATAGGATGTGTTGGCTCCAAATCTTTTGCTACAACAGTAGCATCTTTGTAAGCTTTAAGTGCATCCTCAGCAGAACTTTGCTTAGCGTCTCCAGTTGAAAATTCGGAGATATATCTATGATAATCACCCTTCATCTTAAAATAGAAGACCTTACTGTCAGGATTTGTTGCAGATGGAATTAAATACTTATCTAACATTGTCAAAATATCATTACAAATATCCGTTAACTCTGCCTCCACCTTATTTCTATATTTACCACACATCTTACTGGCATCTTCGGCATTTCGACTATGTTCCTTTTGTTCTACAGATGAAATAATTCTCCATGATGATCTTCTTGAACCGACAGCGTTTTTATAAGCTACACTTAGCAAATTTCTTTCTTCTACTGTCAACTCTTCAGAATCATGCCTTGATTCTACAACATCCTTCATATATTTGGCCATCTCGTCATAACGTTCAGCTTGTTCTGCGAGCTTTGCCATATATACATTGGATTCTCTAGCATTTACCGATTCACTCATTATTACTTTATTATCTATTATATTATTGTATTATGTAAACTTGTGTATATCTTATGAGATAAAAATTATATATATATATATTGATCCTTATTTTTATTGAACTCTCAAAATATATAAAATCTTTATTGCTATCTTTTCCACGTTAATTATTTATTAGACATGATATTCGCACACTTCATTTATACTGTATTAATATGCACAGATATTATTACGTCTTATTAATTATTTAATTATTAATTATCCCCTCTTAAATTAATGCAATATTAATTTATTAACTAATAATAATATTTATGTCTAGTTAACAAATAATACGTATTTACTTACTAATTTAAAATATTTACCACTATTTAAATTATGTTACATTTAGCCGCATTAAATCTAATCAGTATATATTTGACGAGATTGTGGGGGATTATCCATATCATAAATTATTCGATACCCACTACTGGCGCTTATTATAGTGGCGCTAAGATCTCATTTTGTAAAATTTGAATTAATAAAATCCACATTAAATGTTTAAATTACCGTTAACACAATATGTATTTATAGAAAACACAAATAGAGAAAAGTATAAAAAAAGAAAAAAAACATAATTCCGTAATAATATTTGGAATTAAAGCGACGATGGGAACTATCTATAGATATCGCAATCACTAATAAAGGAAAGTATGGAAAAAAGGCTACCAAATAATAGTGTCCTTATATGCTTCACTTTCTCATTATTAAAAGTTAATATATTTCTATAAATTAAAATGTTAATTCTTTATCGAATGTCTTGTTCATGTCGTTTTCTTCATCCTGTTTAAGGCATTATTAGAAATTTTGTCATTCACCTAACTTTTAAAAAAGAAATCCGAATATTCCTTCATAACTGTTTATAACAGTGTACGAATTAATAGTGCATATTAAACTCTAAAAGTAGAAAGAAAAGAATGATTATGAAGTTGGTATCTCCACTTCACCAGAATCAATCATTTTCTGTAAGTCAGTAGGTTTCTGACCTTCTACAGTACAACCTATTGCATTGCAAGTTCCCAGTATTTCCTTAACTGTTCCAGAAAATTGCTTAGCTCTAGACTTGAATTTCATTGCACGAGCTACAGAAATAATTTGAGACATAGATAAATTACCACTATGTTTAATATTCTTTACCTTCTTTCTATCTCTTACTGGCTCTTTAAGTTCCTTAATTAGTAAACTTGTTGCAGTTGGAACTACATCTATCTTTGCTTGACGATTTTGAACCGTCAATTTAACACATACCTTCATGCCTTTCCATGCTGCAGTTCCCTTTGCAATATCATCACCAACCTTCTTTGGTGACATACCTAATGGACCTAATTTTGGTGCTAATACAGATGTTGCACCTACTTCTCCACCAAGTTGTCGAATATACAAGTATTTCACTTCAGATGGATCTGCTTTACCTGCTGGTGGCATTTTCTCTTAATAATTTTAGTAATAAGATGGAATCGAAAATCTCTGAGAATTATTTCGTCGTTTGGAGTTATTGGAAATAACTTGATTTATTTTAGTAAATAATTTATTTCGCGTCTTTTTGAGTAACCAATATTAAAATACATTCCCGCCCGAGTTTCCCCGTCTACAAATAGTCGAATATTATTTTTAGAGGCAAAACAAAATAATGTCGCTGTACCAATCAATATTATTTAAACATTGTATTTAAAAAAAAAAAAATAATTTCTAATTAATTTAAGAATTGCTAAATAAATTAGGAGACCCGCGCCAAGTGATATCAAATTTTTAGATGTAAATTATATATATATATATATATATATATATATTATAACCGAATAAACTAGCGCATATGAAATCTAGTGTTTTGAAGATTTGTTGAAATAGACGTTAAACTGAACAAAAATTAGGCAATGATAAGCCACTTTAATTTTGTCTTATTCATTGACTTATCACTTCAACTAAGGTCTACTGTGATTCATCATCATCAAAATTATGTACAAGTAATAATGCATTTGGAAAAAAACCGATTTCTTCTATAGTTACGCTACTATCCTTGTAAGTTTCATCAATTTCCACCGATTTAGAGTGAGGTAATCTTAGTGAAAATTTATCGGATATTAAGTTTGCTTCATCTAATGCAAGGGAATCAATCCATTCATAAATTTCATATACAAGATCATTTTTATGAAAATTTCTTTGGAACCTCTTTCCCGCCAAGTTTCTTACACATACTCTTGAACAGAATTCCTTCTCAATATCTTTTTCCTCATGGAATTTTTTTGCTAATTCCTGTCTCCTCTCCTTAATCAATTCCTTCGTCTGCTTTTTTTTCAATGCCTTTTCTTGTTTTAACGAATCAGCATTCAATGATCTTAAGTATTCTAAGTCCTGTTCCTGTCTAATTCTTCTAATTTCCTCAAACTGTGATGCTCCGTTTAAATCGACAGGTGATCCAGATGGACTTCTTCTAGTAACATTCTCTTCTATTCCGCCATTAACATTAGGAATACAAAAAATAGTTTTGATAAATCCGAATAGAGTGCTTAAAGTTGCACCACAAATTGTTAAAAACACCTTTATATATTTATTAATTTTTCTACTAGTGCTTTCATTGACCAGCTCTTGTTCACGAGTACTATTATCGAGGTTATTATTATGGGAATTATTGTTTATATTTTCATCTAAATTACTTGATATATTGTTAAATTGTGTCTCATCTGCATATATATTTTGTTCTTCATAAAATAAAGTAACTGCACTTTCTAGATTCCAATTTGCAGATTCCAACATCGTCCTTGCATTTGTAATTTCACTACCAGTTATTTCACAAAATATTGCTAAAGAATTATTTTGATCATCTGACAACTCTGTCATTGTTTATTAAATGTGATAAAAGAAATTTAAGATGAAAATCAAAATGAATGTAAGATCTTGTTTTTAATATTGAGTAAATAAATATTAAATAAACAAACACATATAACATGCATATATACATATATATATAAATATAAATAAATAAATAAATAAATATATATATATATATATATATATATATATATATCTATATATATATATATTTACGCAAATACATATATATCTATATGCACATATATGTATTTAGCTATTTACTGAATTTAATAACTCTCTCTTTAAAAAGTATTATTATTTTTATAGTAATATATTAACTTTTAATTTATATATAATTAATTGTTACAAATGAAGAAATATCAATGATTATTTTAAGCCTATCAAATTTTTTACTCACATAAGAAGTTTTATTTTAGCGCCTCATATTAATTATTTTATCTTTTAATTGAATCTATAATATTACAATTATAATCAAAGATCAGGAATTAATGATTTTTGAGATATAAATGCATCGTAAATATTCTGAATTGTAATTACTTTTTTGTTTGATTGATCTTTTAACATTTGTCTATTTACATTTGCCATAAGTTCTAAAACAAATAATTTAGATACTGAAGAAACTACCAATGATATTTCTTCAAAATTATTTGAAACATATTTAGTTTTATGTTGTAACATTGATTGTATATAACTTAAACTATCTTCTATTGTTTCATTATTCTCACTGTTTTCATTCAAATCTATATATCCTGAATTAACTAAATAACTTAATATTCCAGTTCTTTTAAAACCAGAATTTCTACAATTTTGTATAGTTAAATCTATTTTTTCAATCCCAGTAACATTGCTACTTTCTCCTATTTTATATGAAACATAATCTAAAACCAGATCAATCATCTGATCATTTAACAAAGTATTTTCTTGTTCAATAGTATTATTTGTGTCCATATTAGTGTTATATTCATTAACCATATTAGTATCATATTCTATTTCTCTATCCATGTCAAATATGTCATCATCTGATAATTGAGATGATGTCGGAGATAGCTCGTCAAAATCACTTCTCATTTTTAATTTATAAACTACTACACTAGTAACACATAAAATTAAATAAATTAAAGCAAAATATAATATTCAAATTAAGTAATTTATAATTATTAAATATGTATTTTAAACAATTTTAAGAAAAGTTTACAAGTTATAGACCATATAGGCGGCAAAGACAATTAAAAATTATACATTTTTTTTTAAAATTCTAAACTAAATCTATATTATATTAATGTTGGATGAAAATCGAATTAAACAATATAACATATATATACTTCTTAATAAAAAGATTAACAACTTAGTTCTTATAATAACATAAGAACATTTATAATTATAAAATTTAATGATATTTAAATATGAATTTTTGTAAATAAAGATACATGATTTTATTTCTTAAATATACATAAATTAATTTTAATGTTACAATGAATTATTTATGTTTATTGATACACAAATTAATAGATATATATTAAATTTGTGTGTGAAAAACAAAGATTTGAGAATAGAATGAAAAATAGGAAGTGTGTGAATCATGTGCAAATATATTGAATTGAATGCATTTATTAGGTTATAAAATATAAATGTAGGATTGAAATTGGCGAATGTTAATAAATAGGCTGATATCTTGACTTGGTTTTTTTTTTTTTTAAAACGTAAGATAAGGTAATTATATAGAGTTTTATCAATTAATTATTGAGCATTTAAGAATTAAAATTCATATGTTAAATAAAAAATGAAAAATTTATATATTTTAGGAGTAATCCTATTACTTCTATTAATATCAAATGAAATTGAAGGATTAAAATTAAGAAGTTTTTTTTTTGGTTTAGGAGGTAATAATGAGAAAAAAGAAGAAAAATCAGAAAAAAATGAAAAGGACGAAAATAAGACTGAAGTAAAACCAACTCAGGATACTGGTGGAGTCAATCCAACCGCACCTATATCAAAATCACCAGAACCTAACCATCAAAATAATGAACCTCATATGCAAACAAAAGATAATTCATCTCCAGATAATACAAAACAAAATGAGAACGAAAAACATGAAGAAAATAAATCAGAAAATCATCATCAAATTGAAGAAAAACCTCATACAGGGGATCTTCCATTTATACCACCTCATCCTCCGCCACCACCATCATTTACACCACCACCACCACCACCATCACCATCACCATCACCATCACCATCACCATCACCATCGCCATCGCAACCATCATCTAATTCACAAGCTTGTAAAGAGTGTGATAAAACTCCTTCAGATTGTTGCCATGAAGTGATATATGGAGAAAAGACAATAAATGGAAAACATAATGCAACAATAACAGGTACAATTACAGGTACAATTACTGATTCAACACTAATTGCAAAAACAGGCGATATAATATCGGTTAAACACAGTTCAGATAGACCTCTTTCTGAATCAGAAGAATCTAATAAAGAATTACAATCAAATACAAGCAAATCACCAGTAAAATTACATGAAGAAAATTCTAACAAATTTCTTCATTTTAATGCCCAACCTAGTACAATTAAACCAAAATTTCCACATGGAGCAACCTTTATTCCATTAGTTTTAGATGCAAATACAGGACAATATGGAATAGAACTTAAAACAATGGATTTATTAGTAACAGGATTGGATGAAAAAATTAAGCCATTTGATATGTTAATACCATTTGTTAATGAACAAGGTCAAATAAAATTTGTTACTAGAAGAAGACTTCGACAATTAGTGAAATCAGGACTATCTAAAAGTACAACTGAATTGAACTCTTTGTCCTCTGAAACAATTGAAGAAAAGTTTATAGAAAAAAATTCAGAAAACAAACCTGAGGAAGAAAAGCATAATGAGAAACATGATGAAGAAAAAACTGAAGATAAAAAGAAAATATCTGCTGGTGGTGAAGAGGAGAACTCAACTGCAGAAACAGAAAAAAACGCAAATAATGCTAAAAATCTTTTACAGGAAGCTGAAACAATATTAACTGGTGGTTCTTTATTTGAAACACCAGAAAAAAATGATATAAAAAAAGATGATGAAAAGAAAGATGAAGAGAAGAAAGACAATGAGAAGAAAGATGAAGAAAAAAAAGAAGATGAAAAGAAAGAAGATGAAAAGAAAGAAGATGAAAAAAAAGATGATGAAAAAAAAGATGATGAAAAAAAAGATGATGAGGGAAAGAAACGAAAGGATACAAGTAAAAAAGGAAAGATTCAAGATCATGGAGGCTCTGATTCAAGTGATGTATCTAAGTCAAAATCTGAAGATAGTGAAGATTCAAGTAGTGGACAAGAATCAGCAAGTTTACCCGGTTCGGAAGAAGAGGAAGAAGAATAATTGTTATATAAGTGTACTTTGAAACTATTTTGTTTTAAATTTTAATATTTTTAGTGTTATTGAAAGAGCTTATATAAAACATTCAACATTTTAGCTTTCTAGTATATTTAATATTATATAAAAAATCTATAATCAATTTTGTAATTGAATTGAAAGTTAATGAATTATTTTTCAAGTAATAATAACTGTCTATTGCAAGTCATCAATAGAAAGTCCATCTAATAACTCAGATATGTCTACTTGTTGAGAATCATCTTCACTTTCTATTTCAGTTTCATCAATAATCATATCACTTTTCATATTTTTCTCTTTTTTTATAATATGTCTTGGTTTTCTTGCTTTTTGATAAATTTCTCTTGAAGAGTCTTGAATTCTAGGATCCCAATATAAATTAACTTCACGTCTCATTTCTGAGTCTTCTTCAAGTTCTACTTTAAATTGTTCAAGATCTTGATTGTAATCGTTTTTTAAATTATCATCAAAAGATCTCTCTTTAGGTAATCTTTGCAATACCCATGGACGTTGAATATTATTTAGATTGTCATTAAGATAATTCTTTTTCGGAATCTTTTTAACAAGTATGACATCATGATTTTGTTCCTTCCATTTAATAAACTCTGGAATATTTTCAACAACTCCAAAATTATTTAATGTTCTAAAATCATAACCAGCTACCCAATCTCCCGGTTTTAATATACCACCTAGATGAGTAACTACTACAACTGTTGAGTCTATCTTTCCTAAATCACATTCTCTACAAATCTCAACTTCTGCAAGACAAATCTTTTTATTTTTTAAATTCTCATAATTTTCAATTCTTAATTTTTCAACATTTAAAACATAAAAATTCACCAAACTAGAACGAGAGAGTAATGGAATAAAGGAATTGCTATTTGACGAAGAATATTGCCAATATTTTTCTCTTGCTAATTCAATCTCTTTACCGGTAAAAGGATCTAAAAGTGAGATCTTAGTAGTAATTTTTTTACAAAGTAAAAGTGATGATATACCACCTAAAAGTAATGTACAAACATTCTTTGAAACAAAAACTATATCATCTTTACATATTGGACATAATTCAACTGAAAATGTAAATTTATTATGATGAGTATTACTATGTGAATCATGTGAAATCAGCTGACGACTATTCTTAACTTTAGATACAAAATAATGAATTATAAAATCTACCAACTTTTGAGCATGATTCTTCTGTTGAAATTGAAAATCCAATCCATCAGACCTTTCAACTATATTTGAAACTTTATCATGAGCTCCATGCTTTAGTATCAATTGTTCTAAATATAAAAACGTTCTTTTATGTTGTACTCTTTGACGAACTTGTACAACTGCATTCCAGGTATGTGGTGTAAAACTTCTTTTACAATCATCACATTGCTGACCTTGCATATGAAATTCTACAATTATATTTTGCTGAATTATTGCACCATTCATCACTTCTTTTTGAATTGTACATTTGACTTTTAAACGACGGCTATGTGGTTCTGTCCATATAAAGGCTGCATCTATTAACCTAACTGCATTTAAACCTTTTATTTTTTTCAGACAAAGAGCCAATAGTTCTCTACTTTCTAATTTGCAAAAAACCCATGGTGGTTTTTGAAATCTCTCACACTGTCTACAATATGGTAAAACTACTTGACGCGATATACCTTCGGTTATATCAATTTCCGATCTTATACAATTTATACACATTCTAGAAGGGTTTATATCAGTTACAACTCCACATAAACAGCAACTCATGAATTGAGGACGTTCTACTACTGAATATATTCCATCATACATACTATATTCATGTTTACATATATCCATCTTATCTTCTAAATGACCTGTTGTATCATCAAACATTTTGAATCCTTAAACATCCAAATATACTAATCAAATAATAAATTAAGCTGATATTTTATACTAAATTTAAGTTAAAATTTTTTTTACAGTACCCTTCTTAGTTCAAAATGTCAAGAATAAACTAATTAAGAAGGCTATTATAAAAAAAAAAAAAATGTAATGCCGCCACTATACTGTACTAATACTAATGAAAGAAAATATATTTATTAGCGCTCAACTACAAATAATGATTCAACAGATTGCTCAACTAATTTATCTTAAAAAATAGTGAATAATTTAGTTACTATTAAATCAATTTATACGAGTAATTTAGATCTTTAAATATTTAATTATTGTATATACATTGAATTTTCAAATTTACAGTGTCTTGTTATTGTATTGTTTAGATAAGCGAGGAAATAATTTCAGTTTTAAATATAAATAGTTCAAACAAAAGATTATTAGTAAAATTTTTTATAATCAACGTTTTAAAACAATTTTCGAATAAATTTGTCTTATTAAATTTGAAATTGATAGTTTTATATTACATTGTGAAATCTAGAGGGAGTGGGGGGGTAAATAAGACAGTTGACTAAAATTTGATATTACAAACATTTAAATTTAAATAATTGCATAGAAGCGCAATTATTGTTATATTTGCATTTAATTTCAAGTAAATAGTATAGAATACAAGTAGTATTAATAATTGTGAAAGATTCCACAAAATAAACAAGTATCAAAGACAGGTAGTAGAGAGAGGAGTCAGGATATTGGGAGAGTTGATAAGAAAAGACGTAAGATGAATAAAGAAGCGAATTCTTCCAGTAGTTCCAATGGCGAAGCTGCAAGTGATAATCCAGACATTTCAGATAATCAATCTGGTAATGATGGATGGGATAAAGTTAATACCTCTATGAATAGTTCATCTGTATCTGAAAATTTGGTGAATTTGGGTGAATTACAAAATTCGAGTGAAAATACCGATAGTTTTGTTGTAGTTGATTCTTTAGAAGAGCAAGAATCCGGTGATGACAAATTTACAATTACTGTTAGACCATTGAATGGTAGAGATCTAACTGTAATGGCATCTCCCACTTCAACTATACGTCAACTCAAGCTCTTAATAGAAGCTAAGAGTGGAATTGAAGCTGCTAACCAAAGACTAATTTTTAGAGGAAGATGTATGTTGGATGATGACACTGTTGATTGCTATATTAAGGAGAATGGTGTCATTATTCATTTGGTTCCATATGTAAGAAACCAGACAACTGACAATACTCAAGCTTCTACAACATCAAGAGCAAGAACTTCATCGGGATCTAATTCTTCGAATAACTTTCAGAACATATTTTCTGGAACTTCAAACTTGAATTCTTCAATGGGAGGTTTTCCAGGTGCGATGATGTTTGGAGCAATTAGACTTGATGGAGATACAGGAATTCCAATAGAAGCGGAAGATTTGATGCAAAGAGTTCTTAGAAGTTTCGGAGAAGCGGTTGCAAATACTAATGTTGAACCCAATTTGAATGAAACTTCTACACAAGGTAATGATCTTAGAAATTTGAATACAATCAATTTGAGTACTTTTGGTTTCGGCCAACCTTCAATAGTATCGACATTTTCCGGATCTAACACGAATAGTGAGAGAGCTAATACTAATAATAGAGCTGATGAAAGTAATGGAAGTGGGGTTGTAAATTCTGATGTAAATAATTCTCAAATAAACAATAATTTAAATGTTCAATCCAATATAAATAATTCTGATCAAACTCGTTCTAATTTAAATAGTGATTCTCAATCTGTACCTAGATTAAATAACAGTAGTGGTAATAATAGAGCTAGTAATGCCAATGCAAATGGGAATATTCGGGCTGAGCATATAAATAGTAATCCTATAGGTCGTATAGGAACCATAGTCTCGAGGATCTTTCAGGCTTTTAATCAGCCAGTAACGGACATCATAAGAGAAGGCAATATAGCTGAAAGAAGAAGGATTAATCAGAATTCTGCAAGTGATTCTAACTCAAATAATGCAAACATTTTGAATTCGTCAATACCTGTGGTTAATAATGAGAGAGTAAATTCGAATTCAAATAATAGAAGAAGCGAGGGTAATTTTCAAGATTCCGCAACCAGAACTACTTCAAACCCTTCGGCTTTAAATTGGACACAATTCACAACTCCGAGCTCTTTTACAACAGGAAGAACTGGTCTTTTACCAATTGGTCGCCCAGGACTGGCTGTAGCAACAATACCTATTTCGAATTTGTCGATACCCATAACTATCAGAACAACCTCTTCTACTGGAATACCAACTATTAACTTATCCTCAGGTTCCAACATAAATAATAATACGAATGATGTAAATAGATTTTCCGAGGGAGTTACTAATGCTAATAACACCAGTAATAATTCTACTATCAGAACATCTTCGAATAACAACACAGACAATAATAGTTTAAATAATTCTAATCAAGTAAATGATTTATATAGAGTTTCCTCAGAAAGCTTCTTTAAAAATATTTCTAATATTCTGGAAGATTCTGCTTCACAATTGCAAACCGTAGCTTCTAGCATTCGGGAAATGAGTGGTATTAGTAGTTCTAGTAGTAGTAATACAAGGGATGGTTCATCTTTTTTACCTCCAATACCGTCAATTGTTACTAGAAGTATTGACACATCAAGTAATGTAAATTCAGGGAATGTATCAGATTATATTCAACATCATTCTCATCGTTTATATATTTCAAACGAATTAGTTCACCGATTTTTACCTTGGGATTCATTAAACGAATTGTTAAATATTGCTGAAAGAGATACAGGTTGGAGAAGACCTAGAATAACTATTCCTCCACCCATAGATTCTGCAGATGCCGGACCATTGGCGATCTTTATATCTGTTTTTTTGCAAGCTATGTCCATTGTTCAAGCAAATTTAATGCAAATACAAGCATGGCAAGAGAGATTTGCTCGTCTAGATGTTCCTAGATTATGTTATACCGTGCATCTATTAACCTTAATTTCACATATTTCTGCTCATTTAAGTTCCTTACTTGCATGGCTATTTCACAACATGGCACAGTATGTTGAACAAGATCGTTTACTTGAAAGTTTGCAATGGAATAAAATTCCGAATGAAGATGTTAATAAAGAATTCAATACAACAGAAAGTAGTAATAGTCATGAAAATAGTCAAGATCGTAATTTAACCGGTAGTATACAAATTAATGAGTGTGTTAATAAAAAGGACGATGATATGATTATTGAAGATTCAGATCAAAGCAGAGATTATCTAATTAGACATGTAGATAATATAGACACTTCTAATGTAGAGAACAACTCCGATCAAAGAGAAGACAAAAGAATGAAGAGAAATACTGATGTTGAGGGAACAGATGTGCATGTTGGTGATGAGGACGAAGATATTGAGGTTAATCAGCAGACCGTGATTAACTATTTACCTCAAGAAGTTAAGGAGAAATGGCAGAAGTGGACCAGTGATTCTCAAAATTTTTCAAAAAATATATTTGCTTCGTTCTCAACGAGGTCATTTAGTGACACATATCAACGTGGAGACGTCTTTTCTAGTAGTTCGAGGTTCAACTTTACACAATCGTCGAACTCTACTAAGGATGAATCTACGAATCATACGAATAGTCAACCAACATCTCAAGATTTATTTAGAATGATTATTCATCAAACTGAAGCTAATTTAAATATAACCCCTTCTTGTACAAGGAATTACAGCAATCTGCAGAATGAATATCGTGCAATGTTGGTTAGAGATCTTGTTAGATATGTAAGGAGTGATTCAGACTTTATTAATGATCAAGATCGATTTCCATATTTGCAGAAAGTTTTTTCAATTCTTGATAATAATTCAACTTAAGTATACATGTACCTTAGTTACGAATCTCATTTGATAGCGAACTTTGATCTGAAAATTTTATTGAACAACATTTACTACAATTTAGATGACAGAGATTATTGGTATTTATTTAAATAATGTATTCTTATATTTAATTCTATATTTTTTACTATCAATTGTCACTAGTTTTACCGCCTACATTTCATGATCAATAAAAATATTTTAAGCGCCTTCACGAAATCTTAATCATCCGATTTTTTCCTTCTAGCTCAAACTTGTAAACAACCTCATTAATTTAAAATTTCCGAGTTTTAAAATCTTTTTGCAAACTTGACTTTGGAATTAACTCTTTTTTATCTTGTCTACTTGTAACTCAGTCCCTTTTGTATTTGAGTTAGATTCTAATGGCAGATTACGGTACTGTTGAATACTGGGAACAAAGATATAAGAGAGATGCAAATCCCTATGATTGGTACCAAAGATGGGAAAATATGAGTTCCGTGATTAGGGATTATTTGCGAATTGATGACAAAATTTTGGTAATTGGAAATGGAACAAGTCGTTTACCAGAGGAAATGTATGATGAAGGATTTCAAAATATTGAAGCAATGGATATAAGTAATACTGCAGTAGAAATAATGCACGAGAGATTTGCATCTAGAAATATTAAATCTCAAGTTGGTGATGTACTTAATATGTCCCAATATGCAGACAATGATTATAATGTTATTATTGATAAAGGGACATTTGATACAATTTTATGTGGAGAAAATAGTCATCTAAACATTGACAAGATGATGAAAGAACTTATTAGAGTGCTTTCTTACAACAAAGGAAGATATATTTGTATTTCTTATGGTCAACCTAATTATCGTTTAAATTATTTAAAGTCTATGAAAGAATGGGATGTGACTACTATTCCAATAAAAAAGCCAGCGAATGATCAAATATATAAGCTTAAAAATTATAATGAAATTGATGTTGATAGTCAAGAAAATAATATTTCAACAACTACAAGACCTGACCTTTATCACTATATATATATATGCACAATAATTAATAAACTTAATAACAATGAATTTAAAACTGACGGAGCTGAAGAGAGTTTTGAAAATGAAGTGAAAAATCAAAATATTGATATTAACAAGGAGATCCAACAGCTAAATATTGATACTCCAGAGTCTATTCAAAATACAACTCAAACACTGGAGAATGATTCTATTACTCAAAATTGTTAAAATTTATACTTTGAAGTTAATTTTTAAAATTTTTGTCAGAAAGTGTTTCCAGAACAAAACACTTCAATACATTCTTATTTTCATGATATTCAATCTTTTCGTATAATGTTCCCAATTCTAATTTAAATCTGAAATTCTTTATATTCTCTATTTTCTCGTAAATCTGTATAAGTTCTAATAAAATGCTATTTAACTCTTCAATTCTTTCTTTAATTCTATTCCTTTTTAAAACTTTTCTTTTACCTTCACATGCATTCTTCCAGTTATACTGTATTATGAGTTCTTCTAAAGAAGTTACAAGTAATCTATAACTCTCTTCTAATTTACTCAAACAAGACTTTTTTAATAAGAAGCTGCTTATAAATGTATACATCTTTTTTTATTTTAAATGTTCACATTTAACTTTTAAAACGTTTAACTCATACATTCCTACTTATTCCAAATTAAACATAACAAATAAATAATTTGCTGTTTTAAAATTAAACAAACTTAAATTAAAAATTATCTCATAATTCAAAGTTGAAATAATCTTTTATTATCGAAAATTAGTAATTACAATCTTTATATTTAATAATATATAGGAATGACCCGCAAAAATAATTTCATGCACTATTGTGTGGGGTATGACTATTTTTTAAATACGTTATTAAAAAATTAAAATTTAAATAAACTGCATAATAAAATTATTTAATATTTTAAATTAAATTACAAGTATAATGTTATTTTAAAAATTTCAATTATGATATTGAACAATTAAAAAAAATTATTATCGATCTTGTTTTATTAAATATTCTAAACCTATAAACATAAATTTAAAAAAAAAAAACATTTAGAAAATTATAAATTAATTAATAAATAAATTATGCTAATTAATATTTTTTATATGGATAAGTATCCAAGTTAATTATATAAGAATTACGTGTGATCTACAATTGAACAACTAAAATGTCAAGGGCGGGTGATAAATAAGTAACATGTGATTAAAGATAATGATTTACAAGGAAACATAAATAAATTTTAATAACTATAATTAAGGACTAACCAAGGTGAAAATTTTAATTTTTTTTAGTATACAAAATTATTAATTAAAGGTTAGGGACTGAGACTTATAATATATTCAATAAAAGGTAAATTGCATTTTTTTTTTAATGCAAAGATAAAAGTAGATAATTAAGATTAATAAAGATTAATAGTGAATTAAAAAAATAAATCAAAAATAAAAATTAAAACACAGTTAATAAATTAAAATAAAGTGTTTAATTAGAAGGTAGATTATAATGCCTATAAATAACGAAAATTTGAGGATTGGGAAAGAGAATAATAATATTAAAAATGAAACAATTGTTTACAAGATAGTTAATTATATGACATCTTTAATAGGTGGATTTAATGACAATATAAACAAGAACAACCCTTGTATTGGGATATTAACTCCTATGTCACCTATGATGATAACAAATCATACAAATTCAACAGGTGATACAATGGTGCTTCCTAGCCCAGAACCAATGATACAATTAATACCAAATAATAATATTAATAACAATTTTTTTCTACATGTTAATAATTCAGAAAAACAACTTTTGAATAATTTTGGACCAAAGATAGCTCCTTGTATAAATTTGAATAATGGTTTGTTATTTTTTAATGAAAAGGATGATCATTTAGTTAATAATAATGTATCGTATATCAATTCTCCAAATGATATATGTTCAAGTTATTTAAAAAAAAACATTAATAGTGAAGATAAATTTTTTTCTAAGATTAAGAACAGCAACTTTGACTATAAAATAATTAAATCACCTATAAATAATATTTACCAAAATGATAACCAAAATAGTTCTATTACAGAAATAACTGTATCACCAGAACTCGCACAAACAATACAAAAAATTATTTCTATTATAACCGACAATTTTGAGGATTCTGAAAATACACATTCTTATAATCACACTGATAAGTTTGAAATTAGAAAATTAAATCGTTTTGAAAAAATTAATAAAAATAATCCCATAGGTGGATTAAACTATGCTTTAATGTGTTACTCAGCAAGTATTATTCAGAAATACTACAGAGAATTTGAAAATAATAAATTTGTAAAATTTGTTAATATAAAAACACGTTATAAATATACAAAAGATGAAATAATGCAAGCAATTAACGTAATACAAAGGAATTGGAGAGTTTATCTTTATCGTAATCAGTTAATGAAAGAATATCTTGTGAAAAGTGTTATGGCAGCTAGGAATTCTGCAAGTTGTAAAATTGCTTCATATTGGAAGGGTTACAAAACAAGAAAATATCTTGATTCCATTATAAAGGATATTCTTATTAAGTGGATCTGGAATAACGAGTTAAACGAAGAAAAAGACAAATACAATAGGCAGGAAATTAACAATTTTGAGGTCAAAAATTATGAAGTTAAATTAAGAGGCTCATTTACATGTAAACCTTGGCAAGAAGAATTAAAATTAATTTGGGACGAGAAGTCACGTTGTTTTGTAAGAAAAATCTCGCTTTCCAAAGGAGTTCATTACTTACAATTTATTATTAATGATGAGATTAAGGCTTGTGGAAGCATGGAGATAGTCGTATTACCTATTATTGGTGTTTCTAATAAGATCAATGTGACAGGAGATAGTTATGAAAGTACACGTAAGTTTGTAAAAAACATTTGTCAAATATTTCTAATTATTAATTTGTTTAGTTAAAAGAATTAGGAAAAATATAAATAAATAGATATGATAAACCCTTAATATGTAGTTTTAAACAAAAATTAAAATTTTCAAAATATTTCATCAATTTCAATTGTTTTTACGAGAATTTATCTACATTTAGGCGGGACATGTTTTAGGCGCCTTTAGCATGTGAGATTAATTGACTGTAAATCAATAGTCACAAAGTTATTTACTAATGATCAATAGCAATAATAACGTCAAATAAATTTATTGATAACGTACAACTGCATTTTAATATTTAGAGTTATTCACAATTTTAAAATTTTGATTTAAATATTATATATTGCAAATAATTCTGGATTAAATATTAAATTAATAATTTCTAATTTTGAAAAAAAATTTACTAAGATCTTAATAATACTTTATTAATATTAGCTGATTAAAAGCAAAGAAAATTAAATAATATATTGAAGTAATGCTTTAATTTGAAAACATTCAGGAATGTTTAGTCGTCTTTATTATAGAAATGTGGCAACTGACGAAAGTTCAAAGAAATCAAATAATTCAAATCGTGTAAGAATAACACTTGAAGATCGACTTAATTCAAAAGACATCTCATTTTCATTATCAAAAAATGATAACTTGCCACTTAATTCATTTAAAGAAGATACAACAATAAGAAGAAGCAACACTATAGGAAGAGTGTTACAAAATGGAAACCAGCAAGTATTTTACCCAATTAATCCTAACAATACATTTGCAGTGCAAAGAGTGAGAGGGTGCTACAATTCTAATATTGTGCAAAATAATCACTCGAAAAATTTATATCGAGAATTTAGTGATGATCATTTATTAAGAGCAAGAACTGATGAGTTACAAAACGAAAAAATTTCTAAACAAATTTCAAATGATATTAAGGATTTGAAACATAATTATGCTCCTAAGACTGAACCTTCGATGAGTAGAAATCAAAGTGAATTATCATCAATGGAAGGGATTCTTGAATACAATGAAAGAGAAAATATTGATAGTCAGCTAATCAACGAAGAGAGTGAGAATGAAAGAATTAATACTAAAAGAGAAAATTCATCATTATCTTTCGGTTTATTTACTGTTAATGATAATGCTTCTAATACCAAAGTTAGTGAATCCCCATTATATATTAATACTGAAGATAAAATTGATGTAAATGAAAATGTGAAATTAAATATTATTAAGGATGATTTACTTGAAAGAAGTATTTCATTGAAAAAAGAAAAATTACCATCATTAGAAATCCTTTCTGATAATAAATCTACTGCGATAAATAAAGTTGATCAAAATATAAGTGATCCAATCTCTATTGAGTTATACAAATTACGTGGTTTGTTTTTCAAAAACAATACTAATGAACTTCCAAAATTAAACAAGGCTTCTTTTCTTTTGGTTAGATTTAATTTACTATTGCACTTAGCAGCTATTGTTATTCAATGTTATTTTAGGCGTTTTTTATGCAGAAAATATTATAAACTTCGAAAGATCGGTCCTTTAAAATTACTTAATAATTCTGCTTTACAGATACAAGCTTGCTGGAGAAGTTTTTTAACTAGATTTTGTAAAAATACGAATAAGTCATTAGCTAAAAAAGACACTTTAAAATGTTTCTTTTACGAAGATCGAGTTTTTGGTTACAACTGGTCATACCTTCATGAAAAATATATTTCGGAAATAAATCATAATAGAAATAGCAGTGCTAAATGTATACAATTGTATTGGAAGAACGTTTATATACATAATTTGAATATTAAACGCAATATTTTAATCAACTCTATATTATCAGCTAGAAGTATAGCAAAAGAAACGATTGAAAACCATTTGATTGGCTATATTACTAGAAAGAGGATGGATTCTACATATAGGCTTGTTCCAGTAAAATGGGGATGGAGTATTCAGGATATCAATTCGATTTATATCCTATTGAAAATTAAGGATAAATGGTCTGAACCCAAAAAAATGTGGTTCAGTCAAGAAGATAAGTTATTTAAATACAACTTGATTCTTGCTAAGGGAGATTATCAAATTGTATTCAAAGTTTATTATAACAAAGACCTTCAAAAGTCTCAGGATTTTGAAATTTTATGCGATTCTTCACTAGAAACTATTTCAAACAGTGAATTTCAATATGTTAATAATATTAAAGTTTCTGAAAATCAAAATCAAGCAAGTGCATTTAAATATCTTAGAAATATTATTCAACATTTAGAAACTATCGAAGACTTAGATTATTTTGCACTGTCTCCAAGTCACAAAAAGACATCAAATTATTTTGATAATAGTATAGATGAATTTAACACTCCAAACTACTTGAAAGACAGAGATACAACACCTAGTACTAATGTCGACTTTAGTCCAGATAATCAAAGCTTTATTCACTAATTATTCTAATTAATACTTTGAAAACCTACCGCCTAGTTTCTTTTTATTGACATTGAAATAAATAAACCATTTCTATATATTATTTTAAAGTATTCTGAAATTAATTTATTTGTGATAGAATTGTGTTATAGTTAGTAGAAAATGAAAGAAAGTGCTCAAACCGAAAGGGAAAATGCTCAAAAGCATTTAACTAATCTGAATGCAAATAATGAAACTTTCTTTGAAAGTTCAAATATCAATATTGATATTCACTCATCGTTAATGGCTACAAAAAAGGCTCTTGATGAGGATATGAAGGTAAGTTTTCTAAACAAATAAATTTGATAATTTTTTATAATCATATACCGGCAGAATTTGAATATAACTAATGTTGATAATTTAAATGTACGGAAACTTTCACAACTTTTCGATCTTTCCAGTCTTCAAGCTGAGAATATACTTAAAAACAATAACAATAGTGTTGAAAGATCTATTGAGAGTTTATTATTGAACTTTTTTGAGTACGATATATCTAAACAAAAGTACTTAGTTTAGTCTTTAGTTACATGGAATATATTTGTAGGCAATAGGCGGTACTATTGTGAAAGGGTACCAAATGTAATTGATTATTCAAGATCATAATTAATTATTATAATAAAATTTTAATATAAAACATTAATAAAATTTCTTTTAACTCTTGTATAGAGATCTGTTCGAGACTAGGTTATTTGATTTGATTTTTGCTATTTATTATTCACAATTAATGAAATATATCTTATTTAAATGGGAGTTAACGAAATTTTGCAGATATGGAAAATAATTCAAATCATCCTTTAAAAAGAAAATTGAAAAGAGTCTTGGATTTAAGATTGGGCGAGAATGAACATTTTATTAATGGATTAATGAATCTTGATTCTATTGAGAATATATCAAAGAATGTTTCCAAACAATTAATTGATGAGATACTAAGTTATCAAAATAAAAATAAATGTCGTTCATTACAAATTTCTATATATAAATATCATCTGTTAATAGTAGAAAAATGTATTGATTCATTAAAACCATTCGTTGATAATTTAAGAACTTTAAGTTCAGAGATTTGTATATCTGAAAAACATTTTAATGATTCAATAATGACACCTATGATTAATTGGCATAAATATACATCTCCTTTATTAAAGGAACTTAAAAAAATAGAGGAAGATGTATTAACTATTGATACAAAGAGAAACATATGTAATACGTTGTTATCTGAATTAAGTGCTACATTTGTAAGTGATATTAAAGGTGTAAAATCTACAATAAATTCTACAGAAGATATTTTAAATTCAATTGTTGTTATTTACAACAAATGCCTGATTAGTGAATCAAACTCTAAGAAACTAATTCATATTTTTCAAAACAATGAGATTAATGAAGAAAATAGTGAAATAATGAGTGTGAAATTGAAAGAATTAATTAACAAATCAGAATATTCAAATGCAATACCTCAAGCTATAATTAACTTGAAAGCACTAATATTAGATTTAGAATTTAAAAGAAATCAATTAGCAGATGAAATTACATCTATATTAATGAATGAAATAAAATTTAAATTGCCGGATGGGTTTAATAACGAAATAACTATTTTTGAAAGTAAAAATTTTTTAGAATCCATCGATATACTTATGTTTTATCACAAAGAATCTTATTCTTCTCTTTTATATTCAATTGTTCAGTTTCGTTCGAAATATTTAGAATACAGATTTAATAATATTGTTAGGCATGGTGTCTCATCTAATGACACAAATTATTCCTCTAATTTGTTGGATTATCTTTCATCTATTTTTGAATGGATTAGTGTTTGTGGCATTTCAATTGAAGTAGAATTTTTAACCAAATCTTTGGGTTATAAATATGATGAGAATTGCACTTTTGAAGAGAAAAACAATGAATTCAACAAATTTTTGACCAACTTTAAAGATTTTAACAAAATAGATTCTTTTTCTCACAATTTACTCAATATAATAACTTCGGTTCTTTGTACACCTCTATCAGGTGCAATTAGAGATATATTGCGTCAGTTTCACCCTCCTCAAACTTCAAGACCTGATTCAACTCATCATTTTGGTAATTTAACATCTTTGAAAATAGGAATAACTATTGGGATAAAAATTGCACATTTAATAGATAATTACATTAAAGACATGATTTCAATGTATAAGTTGGTACCTAGGCATGAACCTAAATCTAAGGTTCTTGCTTATCCACTTTTAATTCAACGATTTAAAGATCTAAGAGAAGAAGCTATTGCTCAATATTATGTTTACGCAGGTATTGTCAAAGAAAACATATCTTCTCGTGTTGACAACATAATAACAAAAGACTTTTCTATTTCACTACTCATTATGGAATGGTCTAATCTTTTAAAAGATATTCTTTCTACAATGGAAGATGGGTTAACTAATTCTAATAAAACATTTGATGTGAATTTACAAGAAGAGTTGATTAATTCGACATTATCATCAATGCTTGATACATTTATTAATCCTATGTTAAATATAATATGTTCAATAAATGTATCTTCTGATCAAATACCGATTTCATCTATAATACGTATTAACAATATAAATTATTGTGCTAATGTGATGATTTCACATTATAATATGAAGTCATATTTAGAAAAACATATTGCAATTACAAAACAATTAATTTCAGAAGAGAAGAATAAATTGATGGATATACTCAAAGATGAGTTTTCAATTAGATATAGATTTGAAGAACTTTTTCAAGAGCTTTTAATAAAGACATCTAGTGACAAAACAATAAGCAATAATGAAGAACAAGACCCACTACTTATTCTTTCTCAAGTTATAATTGATCATTTTTTTGATACTATTATGCGCTTTGATACTATACCATTTTTAAATGCCGATAGAATACAAGAAAAGAGCATCAGGAAAGAAATTCTTAATTACTTATATAAGGATATATCTTCTCAATATAAATCAATTCACGATAAAATAAATTCGATTTGGCCATCTCAAAGCTTTTTAAAATATACTCCAGATGAGGTTGATAAAATATTTAGTGAATATTTAGATAGTTTTTAATTTTTATTATTCTGTTTATTCATAATTGCTTAAAAATCACTTTTCGAAATTTGCATCATTTGCATGGTATTGCCGCCTGCGCCACATGTAAATTTGGCCCTAGACCGAGTATTTGCATGTGAAAATTCTCGGTTACTTGAATAAAAAATGAATTAAATTGAATTAAATTAAAAAAAAAAAACACTTTGTTTATTTAATTTAAAAAAGAATAAAATTGCGTTTTTATAGAAATTTATTCTGTGTGATTTTTTCTTTAATATTGTCATTATTGTAACGAGATTATCTCAAATTAAAGAGAGATTAAAAAATTAAAAAATAATAATTAAACTTTCCAGATTTAACAAAGATAAATATTATATATTTAAAAAATGAATGGACAAAAACAGGCAGAATTAAAAAGAATGAAGGGTGATAATAAGTATATATCGATACTTTCAGCTTCTAATCTGCAGGATACTCACTCTAATTTTCAAAATTTTAGAAAAAGATGGGATCCATGTTTACCATTAATATTGAGATCACCAGTAAAAATTAAAGAAATTTCCAATTTTGAAGATATTAAGGAAATAGAAAGGGTTGATGTTTCAACATTTTTTCCTTTAACTTATAATAATCCATTAATTAAATTTGAAGCAATATCAGATGGGAGCAAATCTTGGAATAAATATCCAGCAAGAAGAATAGGTGTAGTTTTATCTGGGGGACAAGCTGCAGGTGGTCACAATGTAATCGCTGGAATTATGTCATATATAAAACTCTGTAACCAAAGTAGCCAACTTTTTGGTTTTTTAGGAGGTCCAGAAGGTGTATATACCGAAAGATATATAGAACTTTCAGAAGAAAATACTGACAATATTTTAAATCAAGGAGGCTTTAATGTAATTTGCTCTGGTAGACACAAAATAGAAACAGAAGAGCAAATGAAAGCTTCAATGAATACTTGTGAGAAATTAAATTTGCATGGATTGGTGGTAATTGGTGGAGATGATTCAAATACAAATGCAGCAATTTTAGCCGAATATTTTAAAAAAAATTCCTGTTCTACAATTGTTGTTGGCTGTCCCAAAACTATAGATGGAGACTTAAAAAACGACATTATTGAAACATCATTTGGTTATGATACAGCCATCAAAACTTATAGCGAACAAATTGGGAGTATTATGAATTGTTTATTAACAGAAAAAGATACTTACTATTTTGTGAGACTGATGGGTAGATCAGCCTCTCACATAACCTTAGAGTGTGGTCTTCAAACACATTGCAATTTAATTTTAATCGGAGAAGAAATTAAAAAAGAAAATCGATCGTTAATGTCAATTGTTGATGAAATAGTTGAAATGATTGTTTTGAGAGACTCTATTGGAAAGAAATATGGTATAGTTTTGTTACCAGAAGGTTTAATTGAATTTATACCAGAATTCGAAACCTTAATTAAAGAACTTAATCTTATTTTGCTGAAATTGAATGATAAAGAACAAGTTATAGAAAACTTAAGTTCTGAGATGAGAAATTTGTTTTTAGAACTTCCTACTAATGTTCAAAATCAGTTATTATTGGAAAGAGATCCACATGGTAATGTACAAGTTGCTAAAATAGCAACAGAAGAACTTTTAGTATTTATGGCAAAACAAAAATTACTAAGAATAGGTAAAGCACATATTCTTGATAATGTCAAAACACATTATTTGGGATATGAGGGTAGGTGTGCTCTTCCTTCAAATTTTGATGCAAATTATTGTTTTGCTCTTGGACATACTGCAGCAGTTTTAATAGAAAATAAATGTTCTGGTTATATGGCAGTTATTAGAAAATTATCGGATAATCCAAGGAATTGGGAACCAGCTGGTTGTCCATTAACTTATATGATGAATGTTGAACTTAGAAAAGGAAAATTAGTACCTGTAATTAAGAAATATCTTGTGGATTTAAATGGTGAAGTATACAAATCTTATTGCAAAGTTAGATCAGAATGGAAAACCAAAGATTATTACAGGAATCCGGGTCCTATTCAATTCGAAGGTCCAAATTCAGAGACAATTACTTATATGATAAATCCTCCTAAAATTGAAGATTTATTAAATAATAAATTATCTAGAGATAATTGTGAACTTTCTATTATAAGAAATAAAGAAGATATAAAAGTTCCTAAAGTCTTATTTTCAAAAACAACACAATTTTATGAAGATAATGAAATATGTTCTCTTAATAATCAAGAATTATCAAATATAATTGCGAAAACATTTCCTCATCAGGTAAATAAACACAAAAGCAAGGTTTTATTGTTAAGTGAAGAAGATATTGATTCCAATAAAAGTTGTAAATATGATTCAAACATTTCCAAAGAATTTTCGGGTGAATGTATTGGAGTCATATTATCTAATCAAGCTACTCCGGGATGTCAAAATATTATATTAGGAATAATAAGTACTCTCAAGAATTTAAAAAAATTAATAATATTTAAAAGCATTAATGATTTTATAAATGGTAAAGCTTTAAGTATTGATATCAGTTCCGAAGAAAACATATCAAACCTTGAATCTTTTTTAAATTTAGGTGGGTTAAGATTATCAAATGAAATAGAATTGAAATTTGAGGAAAATCTCGAAAAAAGAACTTCAACAACTATTGTTAAAAATAGTGAACATCAGATATCTGAAATTTGTATTAAATCTTGTAAATCACCTATTAATTCTGCCAAATTAGCTAAATTGGTTGAATTTTTTAATTTAAATGCAATGGTTTTGATGGGTGGTTCTGATATGGTAACATTTGGTTCCGAATTATCTGAACAATTACTTTGTATGTCATCCAATAATATCACTAAAGAAATTCCTATTGCAATTATTCCTTTATGTATAGAAAATACAATAACTCATCCAATGATTGATTTATGTATTGGTTTTGACAGTATTACTCGTAATGCTTCTGCATTGGTTGGTAATCTTTTGACCGATTCTGCCTCGGCTACAAAGTATTGGTATTTTATGAAATTGATAGGTCCAAAAACATCTAATGTAGTTTTAGAAGTTAGTTTACAAACTCATCCAAATATAGTTGTGATTCCTGAAAGATACAAACATAATTATTCAAAGTCTTCTAGTTATGATATATTTAATATTACTTTGGATGATATAATAACAGAAATTTGTGATATAATTTGTTTAAGAAGTAATCAATCTAAGAATTTCGGTGGATTAATTGTATCAGAAGGTCTATTGGATCAGGTTTATCCTACAAAGGAATGCCGAAGTTTGATTTTAAAACTTCTATCGCAAGATTTAATAGATTACAATTCTAAATTAATTGATATAGAAAAAATAACAACTTTAAATGCATTTGAAAAGAAAATAATTGAAGACTTTAAATTTATTTTTTCTGAAATTGATGAAAAAATAGTAACAACTCTTCTATACAAGACAAAAATAGATGAAATACCAACAGAAGTTATTATTTCAAGTTTAGTTCAAAAAGAATTAAAATATAGAAAAACTCAAAATAAATTTAAAGGGACATTTAATGCTATTTGCTTTAATTTCAGTGATCAAGTGAGATCTTGTTTTCCTACAGAATTAGATTGCAATATGAGTTATATGCATGGAAAGATAGCAGGAAAGATTATACAAAACAATTTAATAGGAGGTTTTTTAACTGGAATAAAAGGTATATTGGAGTGTATTGAAGAATGGAAAGTTTATGCAATTCCAATAACAAATTTAGTTACACTAGATTTTCAAGGTAAAAATGAGTCAAATATTACTGAAGACGAATCAACGTGTAAAAAAGAAGCAAATAGTATTCAAAAAATTAAAAGTTACTTTAGTTCATCAGGATTAATTTGCAAACTTAATAATGTTGATGTTCAAAATAATCCATCATTTCAGCTACTTATGGATAACATCGACCAATGGGAACTCAAAAGCGTATATACTAACCCTGGACCTATTCAATTTTTTGGGAATTTTAAGAACATTGTTAATAGAACGTTATTTGAAAATGAATATGTCTATACTAGAAATTTAAAAGAAATTAAGGAAATGTTAATGAGCATCAAGCATTCATGTCATTATGGAGTTGAAAAGGAAATATTGGATACAACGTTTATACATCTTAGAGCTTTACAAAAGTCTATAAGTATTTTGAGTAAGAATTCCAGTAAAAAAGATGATTATGAAAAATTAAATTGTCTTCAAAGAAAAAATTCTAATGAACTAGAATATTGTGCAATAAATAATAAATATGAACATATAGAATTCTCAAAGAACAATTATATTTTGGAAGAAAGACATAATTAATTTAATAAACCAGTAATGTTCGTTTCTGATTCAAATTTGTGTTCTGAAAATAACCAATTTAAAATCTTATTAAAAACTTAAGAAATTTAGTCCGGGAACTTGGCGGCGTGCTGAGACACTCACTCGTAGCACAACTACCGTTATCCTTACACCGTACCACAGCGAGTCCTTTTCCGTGCTCTGTTTCCAGCCTCCGGCGGTCCGAACTTCATTATCTCACGAGACGCCTTTGTTTCCACGAAGGCGACTGTAGAGACTGCGGCCTTGCAATGGGCGGCCATCGCGCAGTTCACGTGTAAGTACAACACGTTGCAGTATCCCATCCTAAACCCTTAATGACTCCACTCGGTTACAGCTGGGCGTGGCCCCAGCCAGTCACGATGCTATACACTTACAACTTATATTGTTACGTACGTTCCTTTTCTTCCTTATGATGGCTGTAAGTGGGCGGGAAAATTGCCCACTGTGATGATTACTTATATCGTAAATTTTACAAATCATTTTTTAGAATATTTATCTTCAAAATGTCTGCGCTTTTTAATTTCCAAAGTATGATTGTGGTCATCTTACTTTCAATATGCACTTGTTCTTATTTGCGACCCAAGATGCCAGGATTGATTGACAATAAAAAGACAGGATTTTTGGGGATATTAGGGAAAATGGCAGTAATGGGAGATAGATTGAGTCCCTATGTATCACTACTATGCTTATTTATGGCAGGAATGACAATATTCTATCGCTGAACAATTACAATTTTCACATAATTACTTATAGTACTAAAAGTAAAAATTTATACAGTTAATTGTATATTTATTTAAATTGCTAACTATTAAATTCATCATTTCAAACCAAATCTTAGTTTTCTGGCTTGAATCTTCTTATCATGGTCAGGATCTATTTTTCTAGGCATAATACCAAATCTTTCTTGTCTATTTCTAATTTTATCAGTTTCTGAGACCATTCCAAACCTAGCTCTCCTAATTTTTTTCTTTTCCTCTTCTGAAGTGACTCCAAATCTTTTTGAACGAGCTAAGCGTTTTTCAATCTCAGACAATTGCTCACATTTACCAAATTTTTGTCTTCTTAATTCTATCCTCTCTTTCTCTGTAAGATGATTTATTTCGTCGATGCAAATTGTAGATCTTACTCGGTCCGAATTGCAAGATGTCTTCTCCTCCGAATTCATTTGAGTGCTCAAATCTACCTTTTCCTTTGGATCGCAATCTACATTTTTATCAGTACTTACACACTCCGTAGATATACTAGCTTCATCATTTTGAGCTCTTTGAGCATCAAAATCTAACAATGCCTGAACAAGTTGTTGCTAAATTTAATTATTAAAATTAATCATTTAAAAAATTTACATATAATCTAATTTAAACAACTTACTTTTCTTCCTGTTACTGTCAAACCTCTTTCTTTTAATAGCTCCTTTAGTTCATCGATCTTTAAAGTATTGTAATTCATTTTTATGATCGATATTACTTGCTTATTGTCAAAAATCTTGTTTGTAAATGAGTTAAAGTAAGTTTGTTGATCAAAGTTGTATTACTTAAAATTTATATTTAACAAATCATATGTAACAAAGAAATATTAAAATTTAAATAATAAACCTCATTCTTAATATTAGCTAGCCAAACAAGCGCCTTTTAATTTTTATTAGCACAAGTTAATAAACATTTATATGTATCTCGGAATTTAAATAAAAAGTAAATTAATTAACGATATACTTTATATAAACTTAAAATATTCTTAAATATAAGCAAAAATTATTAGTAAATCTTTTTACATGATTACATTTCTTTTTGAGTTATCATGTAAGAAACGGTATTTAAGTAAAGACCCAAATTTTCTAAGATTCAATATTCATTTTTTTATTTAATTTTTTCCTTTTATTAAAATTTATTTTTATTTTTTCATTAGATTTGTTATCTGAAAAAGCATTTGAATTATGAACTTCTTTAAAATCATATTCATCAAAATCATACTCAAAATTTAAACTATTAGTACTTCGAACAAGTTCAATATTCTTTTCCTTGTTTATAAATGGGTTGGAAATACATTTATTAATATTATTTGAAAATACAGATTCAGATTTATCAACTTCCTCCCATTTACCAATTGTTGTCTCCCCTCTTCTATTCAAAACAGGTTCTTGTTCACTATTTTGTTCATTAAGTATTTCATAAGAAGTCTGCTCGTAGTTCGGTATGAATATATTTGATTTAAAATTATGTGTACCTTTATATTTATCCAGACTTTTAATAGTATTCTTGGGTTCAGAACGATTACTAATACCTTGTAGCTTTAAGAACTCTTGTCTAATTTCCTCTTCTTCTTTCTTTCTTTTTAATTCTTTATAATTCTCAATCTTTAATAATTTCCTTTGATTATACCTATGTCTGCCACCTTCTATATGTATTCTTATATTATTTGAATTGTTTTCTATCCAAATTTTACATACTTCACAATAATACTTGTTACTTTGTCCTTCATTTCTTTTCATTTACAACTAATTTAAATCAATAAAAAAAAAAAAAATCAATATATAGATAAAATAATTTAGCAAAACAAATAATTCATCTGCCGCTAATGTTAGAGAAATAACAAATTATACATGTATAGATAAATTATGTTCTAAAATCATGAAATTTATAACTATAAATAAATTTTAATTAATTAGTATTTTCATTTAAACCAGATTTTGAAGAAATCAAACATAATTGTCCCAGCAATTTGTCTAATTGAAGAGGAGTAGGACAGCCGTCTAACATTACAAAATGACATCTACCTACTTCCTTTAAAAATTCCAAAATAGCATTTTCTTGTAATTGATATCTTTTTAAAACGTTTCTCATAGTAATTACAATGTCTAATGGAGAATAGCCTCCATTGTATAATTCCTGTGAAATAGAATGTGCTAATCTCCAATTACATTTAACACAAGAATCCAAAATGGATTTAATCTTCTCAGGAGAAGGTATATCAGAAACTTTTAATACATTATCTCTAGATATTAATGAAAAACCATGATATGCAGCTTGTAAATTGTTGATTACAATTCTCATATCTCCATCAGCAGTAAAAATGAGTGTGTCAATTCCAGAATCCACATAAGGAATATTCTCTATTTTAATAATTTCAAATAATCTCTTTTTTA
Organism: Cryptosporidium baileyi; assembly: GCA_001593455.1. NCBI lineage: Eukaryota > Apicomplexa > Conoidasida > Eucoccidiorida > Cryptosporidiidae > Cryptosporidium > Cryptosporidium baileyi. The sequence goes on from JIBL01000105.1 coordinate 144,522, forward strand.
TTTGTTCATCTGTTAATTTAGAATATCTGATAATTGCACATCTACTTTGAATAGGTTCAATAATTTTGGTAGATTGATTACAAGCCAAAGCAAAGCGTGTGCTATCAGAATAAACTTCCATTAATCTTCTTAATGCCTGTTGAGCAGAATCTGTCATACTATCTACTTCATCTAAAATGACAATTTTATGTCTTCCAAATGGTAAATCTATTTTTTCTCTAGCAAATGATTTAATCTTATCTCTAACTACGTCAATTCCTCTGTCATCAGAAGCATTTAATTCAAGAACTGCTCGTCCATATTTATTACCTAATAGCTCGGATGCTAAGCAATGTATACTTGTTGTCTTTCCAGTTCCAGGTGGTCCAGATAATAGTAAATTTGGCATATTACCTTGTTTTGCCAATACTTTCAAACGCTTCAAAACCTCTTCATTACCAACTATTTCATCCAAAATTTTCGGACGATACTTTTCAATCCAAATTTGTGTTGACATTATAGTTTTCTTATTTAAAATAAAATATTGCGATTTATAATATCTTTTAATATTAATTTCATATTCGTAAATACTTGCAATAAGAATATAAAATAGGTACCTCATATAAGGGCGCCAAAATTCTTAAAAAATTTTAAAATTAATTTAACAAAAAGATTAGTAAGTACATTTTAATGATAAAGATGAAGTTAAGTAGCTAATGTCATGTTAATAATTTTATATAATTGGTGTTAAGAAAATAAAAGTTTTATTTATTGGATGCATCTGCGGCAAATAATTGTTGTAGCGGTTTGTTGTGGGGATATAAATTATAAAAGAATGAAAGTAGCTTAAAATCATTTAATAGAAAATTATAGAATACATAAGTTTGTTTGCATAAATAATCAATTAAACTTAGTATAAATAAATAATTAAGTATACATTTATATACATATATATATATATATATATATGTGTAAATAGTTTGTTCTCATTTGATATACCTAAATTTTTGATAATCTGATACAAGTATTTTTACAAAAAATTTACATATTTCTTTCCGCACACAATAGAGATTGATGTAATTTATAGAATTTTTAAATTTATGGAATAAGGTGGCTTTTATTTTATGTTGGATCTATCAAAATTAAGAAATATATTGTCTTGGGATGATCTATGCTCCCTTTTAAATTCTAGTTATAAAATAAACTCTACATTGGATCCTAAATTGCTAGTAAATCTGATTATAGAGGAGTGTATGAAAATAGTAGATTGTAGAGAATGTAATTTATATATATATGATTCATTGAACGACGTATTTTATCGTGGTTTTGATACAAGTAGCTATATTTTATCAAGCAAATTACTAAAGAAAGTTTTATTGAATAATAAATATGAAGTATTGAATAATTTTGATGAGGAGTGTTTTGATGATTTACATTCTTCTGCGAATTCTTTTAATAGTGCGTTGTATTTACCATTGTTTAATGAGGAGAAAGGCATAACAATAGCTGTGCTTGAAATAATTGATAAATATATGAAAGATGAAACAGGAAATGTAAAAAATGAAAGTTTTAGTGATATAGACATTGTTCGTTTAAGTTGTTTTGCAAAAATATCTTCAATTTCTATAGTAAATTGTGAAAAATATAAGGAAGTTCTTAATACTAAGGAAAAGGCGGATAATTTACTTAATCTCGTACAATCACTAAGACTAGATCTCGGACTTCAATCTAATTTATTTACTCTTTGTATTCATGCTCAAGAAATTATTGAATCAGAACATTGTATTGCTTTAATAGGAATACCTGAGAAACAGCAAATAATATCTCTTATTTCAGATGTAGGGAGTGAAATATTGTTTAACTATGAAATTGGAGATACGATTCATAAAGTAATAGAAACAAAGCATCCGTTAATTATTCAAAATATAGGCGATGATGATAATCCAAATTTTGAAAATAGCTTTGTAGAATATTCAACAAATTCCTATAGAATAGGAAATTTTAACACATTATTATTAAATAGTAATGATGATCAAATTATTAAACTTTTACAGAAAGTATACGGGGGTGAAAAACCAATATATAATGCTTTGATATTTCCTATATATGCTGAAAGGGATAATTGGTCATGTTTACCAACTCCGAGTCAGAGAATATCATCTATATCTTCTCTTTCCTCTGTATTTTCGTCCTTTGAAATAGGCTATGAAATGGATGAATTTTCGACGTTTTCACCCAGAAATAATTCTTTATTGAATTCTTCAATTCTTAATTCAAATAATGTTCCTAGTTCTCCTAAATCTGATAGAGTTGGGAGAACTAATGTACCTGGACAGGTTCATAATACTACGAGATCTTCATCTCTTTCTCCAAGTACACAATGTATTCAAAGTAATATGCAAGCAATTGCTCTTATTGTTCTTATAAATAGATTAGGTATATTTAAAGAAAAATCGAAATTTACAGACAATGACGTCAAGCTTCTTGAACCTTTTGGAAGAATAGTTGCACCTAATATTGGCACTATTTTTCAAACATCGCTATTTTCCTATCTGCAAACGTTATACAATACTGATAGAAGTATATGTTTTAATAAATATCAAGATAAAATGCCACAAGATCCACCTTCATTCGTTTATCCACACAGTAATCGGAAAAACAGACACTCTGATATAATTTTTGAAGAAGATGAGGATGGTGTCAAAGATTTAGATAAGTGATTTTTATGAAATATGCATGACATGTAAATATAACGTGTATATAATCACTTTCTATGAATTATTTAATAATTATTCTTTTTTAAATAAGTTTGTTTTTATTAATGAAACTTATTTTTACTTACTTTTTTTAATATTTCTTTTTAAATTTAAAGTGCATGGAATACCTTGTTCAACATTATCATTTGTATTTGTATTGTTATTTTTTGCGTAGTTCGCAATTGATTCCAAAAAAATTTGATGTTTATATAATTGGTTTAAAAATCCTGGATTAGGTGATATATATGGTCTTGAAATTTTTATTAATTTCAATGCTTGAAATGAACTTATTTTTAATTCTTGCATCAAAAATGCTGCACAAATTGTTGGCGCTCTGCTTATTCCTGCTGCGCAATGTATATAAACATTTGTTGGTTTTTCAGATGTTGAATTATTTAATGCCTCATGTATAAAATTAAACGAGCATGAAAAATATTTACTTATATCTTCAAATGGAGTGTCATAAATAGGAATATTTAAGTATCTAAAATCTTCTGGAAATTTACAGGCACCCTGTAGACAACAAACAATATGTGTTATTCCAAGTTCCTTCAACTTATCTTTATCACTTGCTATATTGCTACCACCTAAAAAAATTCCAGGTATTATTCTTTGAGCTCTATGTAAATCTAGATTTTCTTTATTAGAATATTGAAGTTCTTTTTGGAAAATTTCATAAAATCCCAAATTATTTATGTAATTTGTAATTAAATGCATTGTATTCTCTACAACTTCTTCATAATTTCCTTCTGCATCTCTAGGAGATGTAGCTAACATTCCATATGCACTTACAACTTTTTCTAACTCGTAAAGTGTATTTGTTGTATTTGTTTTAAGTTGTTTTTGTTTTGATTCTGAAAAACTCTTTCTTATTTGGTGCAGAATTCTAAGTGTAGCAAAATAGAAGTTTATTCTTTCAGGTTTAATAAAATCAGATTCTGATTTACCTTCCAATTCTTTCATAATTAATATCCTTTCCGCTCTTCTATTAATTAGTTTTTTTAATGCATCCATAATATTTAATTTTTGAATTTGAGATATATCTTAATCATTATATTTTTCTAGTTCTTTATTTACACACGAACGTCCCGCCATTAGGATGATTTCTTTAAAATTTAAAATAAAAAAGGAAGCAATAGATTAATGCAAAATAAAAAGATAAGATAGACACATATAGAAAAAAAGTTAGAAATATCTTAAAAATAATTAGAATAAAATATTTTAATTTTAGAGTAGACTTTAGAATTACAAAAAAAGGAAAATTTAAATATTTGATTTTTTTATGAAAAAAAAAAAAATTAAGTTTATCTAGTTTAAAATAAAATAGTTGAAATAATTTTTTTTTTTTTTTTTTTTTTTTTAAAGTAGATGAGCATGCAAATTGCATGTAAATACCGCTAGTTTTATGAGTTTCCCCACAAATAGACAATTTAATTTGTTTAAATCTAAGATAACCTGAATATGCTCCAACCGAAAAAAAAATTTTTTTAAGTTAAATATTAATTAAATAAATTGTCAATTAAGAAAATAATTATATATAATTTTAAAAGTATAATGAATTTTGTCAAGAATGGACCACTTTTAAACAAAATGTTTTCTCAAATAGGTTTGATAGTAAGCAGTAATGGAAAAAATACAAATTGGTCAAGATTTTGCTTAATAGGCGGAATAACCACTTATTTGTTTTTAAATTTAAATAATTTTTATAAAAAAAGATATAGATACATTGAAGATATTTTAAAAGTTAATTGCAAACCATTAAAAGAAATAAATGGAGCATCTCAAGTAGAATTAAATAACCCGTTTCATTTATTCAAAAACAAAAAGGAAAGTTATATTGAACTCGTTGGAGATCAAGGTCCTATGAAAAACATATGTTTTAACCAAGAAGAAGGATCTGCTAAAATGTCAATTTCTGCAATTCAGGCAAATGCAAACAATCCAATTGAAGATAGAATATTGATTCAAAAATTGAAATTAAATCTTCCAAACGGAAAAAGTGAAGATTTGGTTTTATCTGCAGTTATAGATGGACATGGTGGTTGGCAAGTTGCAGAGTATATACAGACAAATTTTATAAGGATTTTTCAAAATGAAATAAATAAGTGTATGAATTTAATGAATTCTAATATGGAGTTTACTAAACATTTTTCAATCGAAGAAATTGATATAATTACAACTTTGTTTCACTGTTTAAAAAAAACTTATTTCATTTTAGATGAAGAGTTGAAAAATAAACTAGAGACACCTTATAATTTAGGTTTTTCTAAATTAGCTTCAGTGGGAGCATGTACAACAGTTTCAATAATTACAAAAAATGCAATATTAACAGCCAATTCAGGAGATTGCCTTTCAATTTATTGTAATGAGAGTGGGTTGTGGCTTCCAATGAATGAACAGTTATCTGCTATGAATCCTCAAGAACAGAAAAGGTTAGAAAATGCACATATTCATGAAAAAGATGGTTTAATTCAATGTAAGCAAATTTTTCAAGAAAAATTTTTGATGGGTTTATATTCATTTCCCAAGTATAAAGGTTGTTATGTTAAAGGAATATTACAACCTTCAAGAGCTATTGGAGACTTTAGACTTAAATATATGGATTTTAACTATAATTGGGATAAAGATTTAAGCACAGAAAAATTATTACCTGTTTTTTCATATGTATTAGAAAGTCAGAATGAGAACAAAGAATTTCCATACTCTTACGATTTTATTAATGGCGAAAATTCAATAAATTTGAAGCGTGACAGTTCTAGATATTTTGTAAAAAATCCACTGAGTTTCCCATATGTTAACTCAGAACCTATGCTTCATTTATTTTTTTACAATTCGTTAGATAAACAGTTGGTTTCGACAGAAAATACAAAAGTAGATAAAGTTTCTACAAATGAATATTCCTTGACTCCAAGGTATATTAAAAATCCAGCAAATGGATCATCTTTAAAAGTGGAGTACATTTCTCCCGAATACAAATATCAACAAATATATGAGTGCAATAATTCTGTTGAATTTATTAAAGATTATTTTTCAGCCAAATGGAAAAATGTATATTCATATTTTCAGAACTCAATAAATAATTCAAAAAAAAAATTTTTAATATTGGGTACTGATGGAGTTTGGGACTTTCTGAGTCCAAAAGATGTGACGAATATAATATTAAACTCTAATACAGTTCAAGAGGGTGTTGGAAATATACTCAAAAATGTTCTTGTAAAAGCAGGAATAGATAGTGTAGAAAAACTAAATAGTTTGCCAAAAAAAAGAAAAGTTTTTGATGACACAAGTGTTATATTGGTCGAAATAGATAAAAATTGAATATTAATTTTTTAGTCTTGCTTTTATTATGCTATTTAACCATTCTGCTTCTGAATTAGGATTTTCATTAATACTATCGGAAATATGAAGAATGTGCAAATTTCCGAATTCTAACATGCAAACTACTGAAATATATCTTCCTTTGCAAATAATTTCTTCTAAAAGTTTCATATATATTTCTATGGACTTGTCAAACAAATGACTTTCATTAGAGTTTTTGGTCTTTAATCTAGAATCTAAGTAAATTTTCACACTTGAAGTTCCATCATCAATAACTGCTGATTCTATCGATCCACTTTGATTAATGTCAATATTTGTGATATAACCTTGTAGCCAACAACAATCACCATCTACTTTTATTTTTTTTGGAATCTCACAAATAAAAATTTTGGGAGTCCATTTCATTTTAAAAAATTATATTAGGAGCTAATAGTAAATTAATTAGTAGTAATTCTTTCATTAAAAGAAGCTTTCTTAATTTCTTTTAAATAATATAAATTCTAATTTTTTCAATTTTCATCTCGATACCTACATTATTCGTGTTTTGGCGGTAAGATCATCTTATATTTTCAAGATGAGGACGGTTGTTAACATTTGAGTTTGGATGATTTTATAAGAAAACAAAGCAAAACCAATCAAAACTGAAATGTATCGAACAAATAATACATATAAACATATTAAATTGTTGATACTAACTTTTTAATCGTTTTCTATTACCTTAATGTTCTTATTTTTAATTTTTTATTATGAAGGTAAGTAAAAAGTATGTGGAAAGAAGTTGATGCTAATACAAATTATTTTTCAGGAAAAAAATCAAATTCAAAAGATTATATCTGAATATGAACTAGTTTTAGATCATATTGAAAAAGTAATTAATAATTGTAATACAAAGGTAAGTCTTTTTAAATCTATATTAAAATTTTTGTCCACATAAAATCTTTGAAATATTGCAAATTAAATTTATTAAAATAGAAATTTTCAAAAGAAGATTTAAGCTCATTTATAAAATTACTTGAGTTAATGGAGGATGAAAATATTGAATATGAAGTAAGTTGAAACTTATTTAAATCTGTAAATTTGTTTATTCTTGCAATTAGAATAGAGATATACTATTTGAAAAAAGAACATTAGAATTATTAGAATATGAAAATTATATAGTTTTACGTGATAATGAACAACTAAAAAATAGTATATTACTACTTTCCAATGGTATAGCAAATATTTCTGAAAATCAAAAATTGCCCATATTGTTAAACATTTTGATGGATGGAATTAATGCATACAACAAAATGTTAGAAAAACAATCTAGTACAGATGATTCATTCTTAGAGTTATCATTTTGGTCAATTGAATTAATGGATACTATATATGCAACTAATGGTGCAAATAATACATTATTGGATTATACATTGGAAAAAATACAAGATCAATATCCATCTATTTTAAATGCATTTGATGAAATAAATTACATCGAAGGTATATCCTCATCATGCAATATTAATGAAATTTATAGAGGAATAATACGTTTAGATTTTGGATTAAACGAAAGAATTAAATCTTTGGAAGATTGCAAAGCTTTTGATTCCAATAAATCTCATAATAAATATCCGTATAATGATGAAATCAGAACTAAAATTAATCATTTAAGAGAATTGAACGATTATTTAAAAAATGAATTCATTTCTTTAATAAAAGATATCATATACTTCTCCGTGTATCTGGGTATAGAAGTTTCAGATTATGATAACAAAGTAGAAACTTCTGAAATAAATGATATTTGTAAGGCAATTGAAAAAAATTCCATCTCAACAATTCGTGAAAAAATGGATGTTTTTATTTCAGGTTTAGAAATTGAAAAATATGAAGAAGTTTTAAGAGCATTTGATTTATTGAATTGGTTAAAAAGCAGAGTTAATATTTGCCTAGGTAACAACTTAAAAGAAAATAATAAAATTACATCTATAATAAGTAACCAAATGGATCCTAATGATATTGAAAAAGACAGAGGAATACTTGATCACCAAAATACATGCTATTATGATGAAATAATTGAATAAATACTTCTAAAAACATCAAAAAATCTGAACAATTACTCTCGTTCTTTATATATATCTTATATAAATAAACAATTTTTAATATAATTTACGAATTCCCAAAATTACCTTGTGAAATATTTGAGAACCATGGATGCTGAAGAGCTTCCATTGCAGTTATACGTTTCTTCGGACAATATTGAAGTAATTTTGTTAAAAGATCCATTCCACATTGATCAAGATTTGGTAGCAATCTGTAAAGGTTCAATTTCTGATTTACTTTCCATTGTGGAAAAATACTCTTATAACAAGGTAGTTGTGTCACTCCTGGCCAGTTACTTTCATTTGCCGTCCCAAGTAATCTAAAAATATAAAATAAAGTGTCGATCTCACTGTCACCAGGAAATATTGGTCTGCCAGAAATCATTTCCACCATTATACACCCCACACTCCAAAGATCAACACTACAATTATAACATCTTTGTCCGAGAAGTAATTCTGGAGCTCTATACCACAGTGTAACTACTTCGTGAGTATTTGGCTTTAAGGGCGGTGTAAATGTTCTTGCTAAACCAAAATCCGCAATTTTAAGAGTATTTCCTGAATCACTCAATAGTAAATTCTGTGGTTTTAAATCTCTGTGAAGTATTCTTCTTCCATGACAGTAAGCAAGTCCACTCAATAATTGATGTAATAAAGATTTTACTTGACTTATAGATAATCCCTTTTTTCTATTTAATTTCAAATATCTTCTTAAATCTGTTTCACAATATTCAAAAATTAGCCAAATTTGCATTCCTGTACATGATACTTCTAATAATCCTACTATATTTGGATGTTTTAATTCTCTTAATAAGACTATCTCTCTAATTGCTGTTGAAGGTAATCCCACTTCATCTAAAACTTCATCACTATCAAATCTTATCTTCTTAAGAGCTACAATATCACCGGTATCCTTTCTCATTCCTTCCCATACAACCCCATATGTACCTTCTCCTATAATTCTAATCATGCTATATGTATCTTCTAACCCTTGAGCATCTTCAAAGGTACTTGAACAATCAGTCTGGCATCCAACTGTGCTAGAATTGATCTCCATCCTTATCCTAAGAAGGTATATAAATCAAAAATTTGTTATCTGAATAATTAATCATATCAGATCAAAAATTTCTTTCTTTTTTTTTTTTTCAAATTTGAAAATTTCCTATTTTTATAATTACCATTCTGAGGGGAGTTGATGGAGCGTAAAAGGGAATTTAAGAATTTAAAAACTCTTATTTGAAACTCTTTATTTATAAAAAATGTAAAGTTTTATTAATAATATTAATTCAAATAATTGTTTATATACAGAAAAAAATGTTTTTAATATTTTAACTACGATTTATTTATATATTCTTTTTTATTAAGTTTCAAAAATTTATATCTAATCCTTTTAAATATGAAACTTTTAAAAAATGTATCAGTAATAAAATATAACATCTAAAATTAATATTTTATATTTGTAAATAATTAAGAATTATAATTAAAATTTTTAAATAAACTTAGTTTTAAAGATATTATTTGAATATTACTAATGTAATTAGTACTAAATTATAAAGAAATATTGATAAAATCAAAATATTCGATTCAATTTTAATATCACTTTTCTTATTGGTATTTTCAGCTTTTTTAAGTTGATTTTTAAGTTCTGTATTTTCATCATTATAATTTAAAACTGATTCTTCAATAATGGGTTTCTGATTAAATTTCTTTATTGAAAATTGAACTTCTAAATCGTCATTTATCTCATTGTTTGATGAGTTTTCTGTATCTTGAAATGAATCGTAATTACAACAACTTGAATGAGGACTTGTGGTTGTAGTTAATGTGTTTTGAATTAAATCTATTGACAGATTGAAATAATTTTTATTTTTGAGAAACTCATATTCAAAACTAAGTTTTTCTAACTTCTCAATAAAAATAGATATATTCTTTCCAATCAAAGATAAAATCCAAACAGTATCAAAAACTTCTTTATAAAATCTAAATTTTTCAACAATTTGAGGAATAAGAATATCAATAGTGCTCCAAATTAAATCATGATTTAGTTTAGAACTCGAATCTTTATTATTTTTGATTTTAATCATATTTTGATTTTCTATTGACTCATGCCATTCGATTAATGCATTTTCAGGATCTCTATCACGAATAGCTAATGCTTTACATATATTTATCTTGTATTTATTATAATTATTGATATTTATGTAATCATCTGGATTATTTACTTTTAATTGAACGAGACCTTCTAAATAATTTAGTGATAAAGAAATAGTTAATAAATTCAATTCATGAAGTGAAAGTGTTAATATTTTTTCTATATTACAAATCCAATTTAACCATGACAATGGTAAAGTAAATTCTGTTACAGAAAATGACCAAAGAATATGAACAACAGCTTTAGGTGTAAATTTTTCTATATCTAAATTTGATACCAATTCAAATAAATTTTTGGGTACTATATCAGCCAATGCAAAAGCATAACATAACATTGATATATTTATTGGCAAAAAGTTGTCTAAAGTATTAATACTTCTTTTACTTAAATTTTCAAATAAATGAGGTGATATTAATCCTACTTTAGAATAAGACCAAGTTATATTTGCAAGTTGTTGTGGATCAAGATTTTCGATTTCAGATAATATTTTTGGAATAGCAAATACAAATAAATTTTTATAAAATTTACCTGCTTTGGCAAATGACCACAAAATAATACTTAGATTTATAGATACAAATTTTTCAAGTTGCAATATAGATTCATGACTAATAATATCAAATAAAATATGATTATTAATTCCAATTTTGACTAAAGACCAAACTATATTAGCGAGTTCTTTTGGAGAAAATCTATGTGGGAAATTGCATCTATATACTATCAATTCAAGAAGTAATTTAAATCTTTCGTCTTGTTTTATTTTATTCCTGGTTATAGAATCTTTACATTGAATTGCAATTCTATGTATCATTGTTACCATATTAACTTCATTAAAAGATCTTAAATAAATTTCTAATAATGAAAAAAGCTCATCTAAAGTTTTAGATTTAATTATTTTTTTGTTTATCATTAGATTTATTGTAAATTTGGTTTCATTTGGAATTGGAGCTGTTAATATTACTTTTTTTTCGTGAGCTTTGTAAAGTAGATCATGAGAATAATCATATGTTGTAGGTACAGATAAATGAGTATTTGTATAAAATGGAAACTTTTCATAACTTAAATATCTTTGTTCTTTAGCATAAAACATACTTTTATTTATTTATCGAATTACTTCAATTACTAAAAAGAAGATTTATATATTTGTAAATATAAAATCTAATAAGTATTAATTATATTCTTTTAAGTAACTAATTATTATTTAACTAATTAAGTATTAACTTTAAAATATGAATAAATTGTAGTTATATTTAAAATAAAGAAAGTTATTTTCATTGTAAATGTGATTTACATGCTCGATGCAACTATATCTTGAAAAATATTTATTAAATTTGGCGCCTATTTGTTTTGTGATGGTACCTAATAAATTATTTAATCAAATTAAAAAACTAATTTCAAATAATTTTGATTGAACCATAAATTAATAATAAATATTTTAATTAATGATTGTTATTTTAAAATTAATGATTTAAAATGAAAATAAATTTTGATTTTCAAGGTGTTATTAAAAGTATTAATTTAAAGGATAAACTTTTATTTAATGATTTTGCATCTGCATACAAGAATATTAGAAAATATGCAGCGGATATAATTAATGGATGTGAAGAAGATATAAGTTTATTTTTAGATGGAAAACCATTTGTTTATTCCAATGTGAATTATAATGAGATTAGTAATAAATTAATTAGAATTAGAAAAAATATAGAGACAGGTTTAAAAGGTGGTAAAGGTGGTTTTGGAGCAACTATAAAAAGTCAAAAAAAGAAGATTAATATGAAAGAGGTAACAGTAGATTTATGTAGAGACTTGAATACAGGAAAGAGGATTAAGGATTTGAAGAAGACTGAAGGTAAATTTGAAAAAATTATTAAAGAGAATTCAACCAAGGTTAAAAATAATAATACTATAAATTCTTCTTATGAAAATGAAAAATCTGAAATCAATGATAATGGGATTATTACTCATTATCAATCTCATATTTTAAAGTTAGAAGACAAATGGAAAAATATTTCAAATTCTGTTAATTTTGGTTTCGAAAATATTAATGAAGAGGTTAATGTTTAAATTTTTGTGTTAGACTATTTTAAGAATTTAATGTACTTTTAAATACTTAGTTTGTGATTAGATAATTAAACAGTGATTCATGTAAGTAAAAAAAAAAATTAGATTTTTTATAATTATAAATATTTGGAATAAAATTTATTTTAAAATTTTATTTATATTGGATTTGTGGGTTTTAATATACAAATTGTCAATTTGCATGTAGCTTAAATGAACTAATGCATGTAATTTTTTTTTTTTTTTAGAAATAATTAAGATTATAAATAAATTATAAAAAAAAACATGATATATAAAAGATTGATTAGATGTGTATTAATATCAATTTGTTTAGTATTAATAAACTCGGAACCTTTACCATATTCTTCAGATGAAGTAACTGTTATTCCATTTCCCCCATTTCTTCCAATTGCAGGTGGCTATGTACCATTAGTAAATAACAATACAACTATAGAATATATTCAAAAAAGTGGGAATAATTATTTTGGTAGGGAATTGAGTTCAATGATTAATAATCCCATATTTCATTTAGTATCTCTTTATAATGATGCAAATAAACAAATATGGGCATTTGTTTTAGGTGAAGAAAAAAAAGTATTTGCATATCGTATGGAGAATTGGCCAGTTTCAGATCCATTATATTTAGGTAATGTTTGGAATTTTATTAAGTCTTACTCAAATTTTTTACCAATAAATATAAGATTTGTTTACCCGTCTTGTGATAATATGGTTAAGGACAAAGATGAAGAAGGAGTTGATTGTGGTGGTTCTTGTAGACCTTGCAATGAGTTTCGCGATTGTAACATTAATATGGAAGATATTAGGAATCATAAAGTATTAAAATATTCGACTTGTATGGGAAAACTACGACACGGTGAATTTTGTTCTTTAACATGCCCAGTTGGATATAGAATGAAAGAAGAAGTAAGATTAAATAATGAGATTTATTCTCAATGTTATAACGGTATGCTTCACCATGTTTCGTTAGGACAGATAAATATTTTAAAAGATAATGACAACTATAATTTAAATAAATTAGATGATTTTAATGAAAAAGTAAATATTTTGTGTGAATCAGCGTTTGATTATATGTGCAAATATATATCTATAAGATATTTAATAAATAAAAATGATTATGAAACTTTAAATAGTGAAATGCTATGTGAAGGTATATTTACTGCCATTCCTCGTTATAATGAAAAGAAAAAATATTGGACGTCAGTTAATTCAAAAGGCAGAAGATTAACATTAATTTGGAAAGAAAACTCATGGGTTTGTGTAGATACCTCTTCAAATATTGTTTTAGGTTACATACAAGATTCAAATCCTAATTTATTACTTTCAGAAAATGATGAAAGAACTCTGGTATGGATACCATGGTCTAAAGAAGGTTTTTCAGAAAAAGAAAGATTTTATGTTCAATTAAAATGCGATGATAAAAAACCCATAATAAAGCCCAACACATGCAATTCATTAGTAATTCAAGGTTGGAATTATGGTACTAATTATAACGGTGTGTGGGTACTTGTAGGAGAAACCATCGACGAATTTAATGGAGATATCAGAGGTGTTTATATTAAACCATATAGTAGACTAGTATTACTATATAATATGTATAAATTACAATGGGAAATTTATGAAAGTAATGATGAAGGATCTTCTGCAGATTTATTAAAAACATTGAAAGAAGGTACAAAAATTAAAGATAGAGTACTCAGCGAAGAGAATAGTTATATAAATGGAAAGAATAAAGGATGGAGATTAAAGTCCATGAATTCAAACCCAAGTCCCATACCTCCATCGGGAAGATGGTTAACAATTTTGAGACGTTCTGAAAGTAATTTTTCTGAATTAAAATACTATTATGTTGATGTTTATTGTGATTCAAATGTAACAACATTAATTGGAGAAAATTTGAAATTAGATTCATCAAAATTGTTAAATGCAATAAATCTAATACCTAATACCTGTTCAAATTCTTCAATTATAAGCTTTTCTTTAAAAATGGATTTTAATAAATTATCATTCAAACCCAAAAATAATTTTATTGGAATACATTCAAATAAGTTAAATGAAAAAAACTGCAATTATATAGAAATTAAAGGAACAACTATAGAAGCTATTGAATGTTCTGGTATATTTAAAAGGGAACAATTAGACCAAGGAGAATATATTTGGCGTAAAATAGGTAGTAATTTAAGAATTATTTTATTTTACTGGACCGGTATTAAATGGATTTGTATTAGAAATGACAACAGCAACGCTATTTTAGGATATATAGATGACGAAGAAATGAGGCAAGGTTATTGGCTGAATAAAATAGATTTTAAAAATGGTGCTTATTTAAAAACAAGAATAAATGTTCAATGTTTAGAGAATATTGAATTTCGAAATCAAAAATTAATTTGTGTAAATCCTATAATGAGTAATTGGCCAATAAATTTGAATAACTTAAATGGAAAATGGAAACTAAAAATTAACGAAGGTATTAATCAAGATGATGAAAAAAATAAAATTGATAGACCAAGATTTTATTATGAACTTAAATCCGAAAATTGCACTTGGTATATGTATTTTGATAAAGAAATAGGTTATTCTGTAATAAGCACAATTAATCCAAATAAAAAAGAATTTGAAGGTAAATATAAGAATTATATCGCCATAAATAAAGATCCTCGTAATATTCCATTTCTTAAAGGACAAGATTCGCATTACACACAATGGATTCACTATTTTAATGAAAAAAATAATATAGAACGTTATAATACAAAAGAATCGAATTTTCAAACTAGTAATTTGATTACTTCTCATATTTCAATAAAATGCCAAGATACGAAAGAATCAGAATTTAATAAAAATAATCGAAATGATAAAAGTTCACTTGAAACAAGTAATAAAAAAGTTCAAGATTCATCTTACAAAAAAGTTCATAGAACCTCTATAGGTCAAATGAATCATAGAAAATTGATAGAGATAAGTAATGAAATTATTTTCTGTAAAGAATACAATATTACAGGTTTTAAACCACCACTTGAAGCTTTTAATGGTTTATGGGAGAGATACAGAACTAGTCAGGATTCTGGAACCAATATACTTGAATCATTTAAATGCACAAATAATAATGATAAAGATGCATATATTTATTATGCAGATGCTCCTTTGAATAAAACAGGATGGTTTTTAGATTATGATTTAGATCCTTTAAATGGATTTATTGCATTAGGTTTAAATTCAACAACCGGTGATTTTATTAATGTTTGGAGACTTTGGAATTTAAGTGAGAGAAAATGGGATATTTTTGAACTAAAAACCATTTGTGAAACAAAAGATAAAATTCATAATGCACAGCAAAATACAATATTTACAACAACAAATACAACTACAATCTTCAACAATATAGAATTTTCAGATGAAAACCCTGTAGAATTGGAATTTATTCCGTTTCAAGATGTTGAGAATGAAATAAAAA
The DNA here is from genome assembly GCA_001593455.1 of Cryptosporidium baileyi. NCBI lineage: Eukaryota > Apicomplexa > Conoidasida > Eucoccidiorida > Cryptosporidiidae > Cryptosporidium > Cryptosporidium baileyi. Next base: position 160,326 of record JIBL01000105.1, read on the forward strand.
ATGCACCAATTAGAGAAATGCCTATTCCATTTTTTACAGCAGCATTACCAATAATAGGTGAAATAGCAAGTAAAACATTCCCGTTAATAAAAGATCTTCCAAATATTTCTCAGAGGCCCAAACCTACTGGTAATGATTTAAGTACCCCATCAAATCCTGCTTCTGCTATATTACCTAATTTAAATATTTTCTCAACTGCTGAACAGTTCAAACAAAATATGACGAAATTGCAGAACGAAAGACCTAATGTTTATTTTGATGAGTCCCTACTTCCTAAAAATAATCATATGAATAATTTGCCAACAGTTTTGCCATACGATCAATTTGGGACTCCTGGATTGTATAATAGAGGTGATGGACAAATTAACACACTTTATAATCCACCTAATTTTAATCCAAATATGTTTTATCCTTCAAATAACATGCCTTTAAATAACCATGATTTAAATTACATTCCTGTAAATCACAATCCAAATAATATACCTAATCCAAATAATTTACCTAATCCAAATAATGTACCTAATCCAAATAATGTACCTAATCCAAATAATGTACCTAATCCAAATAATTTACCTAATCCGAATAATTTACCTAATCCAAATAATGTACCTAACCCAAATAATTTACCTAATCCAAATAATTTACCTAATCCAAATAATTTACCTAATCCAAATAATGTACCTAGTCCAAATAATTTCCCCAATCCAAATAATTTACCTAATCCTCAAATAAATTCAATGAATTATCAACAGGGCAGATTTCCAATTACAAATAATCAAGTTACTAATGAAAATAATCCATATATACAAATGAATAATTTAGAACAAAATAATCGACCTATTGGAATTACAACAAATGATTACACTCAGTCACCTAATACTCAACTCGTCAGTGATCCAGATCTTTCTATACAATCTCCACATTTGAGTGCTACAAATAATAGTGTTGATCTCACTTCAACAACAACAACAACAACAACAACAACAACAACAACTACTACTACTACTACTACTACTACTACTACTACTACTACTACTACTACTACTACTACTACTACTACTACTACTACTACTACTACTACTACTACTACTACTACTACTACTACTACTACTACTACTACTACTAATACTAATACTAGAACCACTGCTACTACTACTACCATGACTAACTTCAATGTTTTACCAAGTTCAAATGAATTCAATAAAGTTTTCAATGATATGAATTTAAATGGTGCAGATCCTGTATTGCTCTCTACTAATCCTTCAAGTGAAACAACGGTAAATGCAGAACCTAATATCTGTTTTGAAGACAAGAATTGGCTTATTGAAAATGGAAAGTCGATGAGTGAATCTGGTAATATAACTAATAAATACAAATTAATTATAGTTAATATATTAGATCAAGGTGAAAACAACTTCAATTTTTTACAAGGAGTTTATAGATTCAACGGTATATTTAATAATAGACCTTCTTATAGACATTTTGTAAAAGGAATAAGGAATCAAAATAAAAGAGAGCCTATGCTAGAAACTCCAAATTTTGAAATTTCTATATTTTACGACAGAAAATTAGAGTCTTGGATATTAGGAGATCAAGAAAATATAGGATACGACCCTAATGGTTCAATATATATAAGGAGTTCAAAAAGCAATTGTTTAGTTCCATGGGATTCAAGTATAAACTGGAATGTAAAAAATTCGAATAATCAGATTACTTTGATTATTTCAGTTAGAGCGGGAGAAAATTACAATTTATAAAAGTTGAAACTCGACTCACTTTAAATATCTTTAATAAAAAGATCAATGTTTTGCTGTAAAGTCGAGGCAACTAAATAAAAAATTTAGATAAGAACAGAATTGAATAGATGCTTTAATGCATTAGATAGATTGATTAAGTGGTTGCGAATGTTTTAAAACAAATTTTATTAAGAAATAAGGTGATTTACAAGAGTAGCGCCAACGTCTTAATGTTAATAGTTAATGACTACTAGCAAGGGTTATTTGCAGTGAAACTAATAATTCAGTTCGAATCGAATTTTAATATTATCTATTTCTGAAATATTATTAGTTTTCACAACAAATTTGTGGGCAATTTGAGTATTTTTTAAATCAGAGTTTGAAAAAGATATTTAAATTTATTGTAATTTTCGCTCACTAATTACAAAAATAAAAAAAAACTTGAAAATATTATTTTTTACTACAATTTAATTTGGTTTTACTCAAAGGACATAAATATTATTTTTTGAATTTATTGCGTTGTTTTGTGTTACATGGTTAAGTATTCATATTTTTATTAAATTTTGGTTGTTTATATTTGATGATTGTTTTAAAATCAGCTGAATTTTTTGAAGAAAAATATAATTATTTAAAATAACATGTATATATATGTATATATATATGTATATATGTATATTTTAGTATATACAGATATTACATGTTAATAATGAAGCAACTTTGGAACAACGACGAGGCGAAAAAATTTGTATACAATCCCTTGGAAGTTTCTGAACAAATTAGTGAATATACATTACCTAGTGAAATATTAGTTTATCAACCTACAGAAGATGATATTTTTACTAAGTTTCACCCAGGATCTCATCAAGAATTTAAAATAAGACAAATTTTTCTAAATGTTGAGTTACTTGAAGATGAAGAAGCCATTCTTATAGAATTTGATAATTATTTAAGCAAGAAAAATATAAATATTCCTGAATTTATGAGATCATTTTTGTTAAGAGTTTTAATGTTTAATAAAAGGAGACACCCTAATAATTATTTATCAAGATCTGTGAATCATTTAATAAATATGTTTCAATGGAGAGTCTCTACCTATCCTCTAAGTGATTTGGAAGAAAACTTAAGATACGATTTAAATAGTGGCATAATTTATTGGCATGGAAGAGATTATTCTTTAAGACCAATATTAGTAATAAGACTTTCAAAAGTCCACAAAACATTCCCAGTAGATCGATTTATAAGACTTATAGTATTCTGTATGGAGTGGGGAATGCGTTATTTAATGTTTCCTGGAAAAGTTGAAACCTGCTTAACTTTAATTGATATGAAAGGTGTCAGTCTAACCTCATTCCCAATATCTACTATGAGTGAAATTTCTTCCTTATTAACTAATCAATACTCTTTTAGATTATATAGAATGTTTATACTACATGATTCATTTTTTGTACAAACAGTATGGAGTTTAATGAAACAATTTCTTACTGATCTTCAACAACACAAAATTATTTTGAGTAGAAATGATATAAGATCTCAATTGTTTAAAACAGTTCATCCTAATCAAGTTGAAGAATATTTTGGTGGATTACAAAAAAATAGAACAAAACCTTTTTATCCATTTAAATTTCCTAAAGGTCCTTTTGCAGATCAAAATATTCATCCTAGTAATGGTTTTACTCGTTATATGATTGAAAATGAAAATTCTATGCCTGATTTTACCAGTATTAATAACTGTCATATTTTAATTAATCAACAAAATGTTTTAGGTGAACTTCTTTATAATGGGAAAAAACATTTCAATATGAAATGGGATGAAAATGGTCTTTTTATGATTAAAGATAATATTAGAGATGTCTTAAAAATAGATCTTTTGAATGATAAAATTCAATTAAAATCTTCCAATTTAAGTATTAATGGAAATGATGTTTCTTTGGAAAAACTTGATATGCACTGTAAAGTTTATGAAAGTGAAGAAATTCAAGAAGTAGAGAAGTTAGAATCAAGAAGTCATCTTCCAAGTAACCAAATTCTTCAAAGGAGTATTTCTTTACCTTATTCAACAAAAATGAGTAAAATGGTCTCTTCCAAAAATTTTTCTCGAGATATAAATATAGGAATTATCAATACTATTAATATTAACTCTGATATTGCAAATATTGGAGATAGAAGCCAACATTTCATTCGAGAATATTCTGTCAAATCTGATTCGATTATTGCAAATAATCTTTCACAAATATTTGAAGATACTCAAAGTTTTTTTTCAGCTTCTTCTAACAATTGTGTTTTGGAGGAACTCAACAATCCTCAAATTGAAGATTTTAGAAATGAATTGGTAATTGACAACCAATGCTACGATCACGGAGTGTTTCAATCTTTTGGAGTTCTTCCTATTACTAGAGAGAATTTTAAATACCCAGCTAAACAGAAAAAAGAAAGAAAAGTAGAAAAAAAAAGAAAAGAACAAGAGACAAACAAACAAGAAAAGGAAAAGCAACAAAAAGAAGACGGTGAAATACAAGGTCATCCTTCAAAATTTCTTGCTCAAGTAAATAATAACATCTCACCTATTTCAGATTCCACAAAATCACCGACTTCAGATTCTAATAAAGCAAATAACGAAACTCGACTTAATAAAAGTCAATCTATGGTATTCAAAGAAAGAGATATTAAGAGCAATAATGAACATGCTCATCTTACTACATCATTAATTGATGTGAATCCTCTCGTATCTTCACTTAACACATCTTCTCGTTCAATTTCTCTAGAGAACTCGAATATTCAAGAGAAATTCAAATTTTCAAAAAAAGACAATGTTTGCAAAACTTCTAGAAAATCTAAACTCAGATCCAAGGTTTATCGAATCTTTGCCATATTAAGAAATAGCAAGTCGTCTATTGATGACTCTCTAGTAAAAAATAAAACTTTGTAGTATGATTCTGAATCTATTAAATAAATATACAAATCTATTCATCTAAATCATCACGCACTCCTATATTAGTATCTTTTTTAAATATAAACAATTTACAAATTAGTTTACGGTTTAAAATTTTTATTTTTATTTATATACTAATAACTCACGTATTTTATTTTACGAACTTAACGCGCTTTTGATGCAACTTCTAACTCTTCATTTTTTATGTATTAGAATCAAATCTTATAAAGATGAAAAGAAGAGTAAATTAGAGCTATAAATAATCTACATCTAAATATTATGTATTTAATTCGTTTTTATATTCACTTAAATATTTCATTTTTTATATTATAATCTCATCCTTCAAATTCAAAAGCGGGTATTTATGATTTACGACGAATGACATCGAAATACCGCAAACACGACCCTGAAAAATAAAAAAAAAAAAATTTTCCAAAGGTTGCAGACTCTAAGCAACTGAAGGAAAAATTTTAGGCTGCTTTAAGGGAAAATTCCCTAGACGCACTCTTTAAACTTGTACGGACTTCGTCTAATCTAGAAATGAGCTCCGAGACAAGCCATGTTACAGTGTATTACTTTATTCCAGCAGATGGTGATAAGGAAGAATACCCTAATGCATTTAAGCTAAGAGGCTCGTATACATCTCTAACAATTCGTCAAATAAAGAATGCATTTCCTTTACCTGGGACATATTACTTTAGATTTAAAATTAGAGTTGGAAGTTCTTATGCATGGATGGATCCTAAACATGATGACGATATTGTTCCTTTATACGATGACACTATAATTGCAAAAGTTCTCAGAATACATTGGGACTTTAGAAATAAAAATAATTCTAGAGTATCTAATAAAGCTCAAAACCAGCCAATCCTTATTACTGCTGCAACTAGTCTTGCTCCTCCCGCCCCTAATACTTACTGCCATATTCCAACATCTATACAGCCACCTCCACCTTCACATCCACCACCTCCAAGACATCCTCCACCACCACCAAATATCTCGGCTAATGGAGATCTTATTGATTTAAATGGTGAATATTCTAAATGGTTACCTAATGTGGGCTATATTTGAATATTAATCATTTGTCTACAAGTATTCTAATTTATTCATGTAATTAGTATATCTGATTATCAGCTATTATATCCCATCCTGTCTCAGTCCTTTGATCTTGATCAAGTTCTCAATACTCAAATTAACAATTAATGATGAGTGAGAAATGTGTTGTAAGTAAGGAACTTATCGTGCTGTTTTTGTGTTTAAATATACAAACTAAGTTTATGACGAGAAAATTCGTCTTTTTTTTTTTTTTTGTAAATATATCTATTTTTTGGAGATTTTGTTGCTCAATTCTGAAAGGTCGAATTTATTACTAATTGGCTATTTAAATAAATTGTTATGAATTTCAAATATTGATCTTAATATTGTATTATTCGATTACATGTTAAATGGTTTATTAAAAAAAAAAATGGTAAATTATTATTGGTATGTGTCTCTTAGTCTTCGTGAGTTATCACTTATTGTGTCACTTGGTATTTAACAGATGGTGATTGTTAGAGAGTGTTTTTTATTGGTATCGATTTCAATACTTTTAAAACCTTTTTAATCGTTGTTTTTGGTCTGTAATTGTAAATGAGACTGTTAATGTGGGGGATTACCAAGGCGGGAATATGTATTTGATAAATAGCTAGAAAGAATGCAAGAGTAAACAAGTGCATTTTAAAAAATAAGCATTTATAGTTTTACTTAAGAACTCTTTCTAAAAAACTAAAGATGAGTATTTGCAAGAGAGTATTTGAAGTCTATTACATGGCTTTGAATATAGTGGACCAAGAATAATGACAATGGTCAGTTGTAATAAGTAGTCAACTTGCTGTCAATATTTTATTAATCAATTGTTTAATGCTAGAATACAATAAGTTTTGGAAAACAATATGGTTTTTATACCAGTAAGTATTGCTCTACTTTTCTCATATTACAGGATGTGAAATTGATTGTATAGACTCGGCCGTCTTTCTGCTTTAAATAACCAAGATTCAAACATAAATGATGCTAGTTGTTATTAGATGCGTCGTATGTAGTTTCATTAGTTAGTAATGTATATTGGTTAAAATTATATCTTTAAAAATATTAGACAATTTGAGTCTAAATAGTAGTAAAAGAATCATAAAAAAAAAAAAAAAAAAAAAAAAAAAAAAAAAAAAAAGAAAAAAAAAAAAAAAAAATTGGTGGATCTCAGTTAATAAGGTTGATTAGAGATGGTTTGAGCAACTTATTAGAAAAAAAGGGCAATGAATATGGAATGGAAGATAATAAATTAATAGGTAGATCTTGCTGTAAAATCATTTTTACTGTATTTAATAGTTTGAAATAATAGGATGACCTTTCTATCTGTTTAATTTTAATTCAAATTCGTTACTTTTGAATATCTCAATTTGCAAATATTTCGATGATTTAGCAATTACCAATTCAGGAAGTGTTAAACGAATAGAGAATAAGAGATAATTAAATTGTAACTTGAAGTTAAGCAGAAACATATTTAAAGAAACTAAGTAATAAATTAAATACAAATACAAGAACTCATATTATTTACATAATTGCATTTACAAATTGTATACAAATTTAACACTAATTGAAGTAATCAATTATAGTGAATCAAGTGACAATTGACATCACTTAGATTGCAATGTCGCAAAGAATATTACTTCTAATTCTGAAATAAATCTCATACTAACAAAAAAAGTTGTCTAATAACGAGATATTACCCTAATCACCTGAAAAGAAGAAAAAAAAGACGGCAAATTATCTCTTAGAATATAGTTTTGTCTTAGAATTTTTGCAGTCACAATGTACAACTAGTAGTTCATTGTAATCCAAGAAAATCTTAGATTAATGCAAATACCATCTATGAAGTAATTGGCGCTCATAAACAGGCAAGAATAAAGAATACATAAACTTGGAATTTTGTAGAATTCCTGGTAAAATTCCCTTATTCTTGGAAAAAAAAAATCCTGCTTGATAAGAATCGCCGTGTTAATTATTGCATCAATAATTCAATAACCTTGTGAAACAAGATACTCAGCTAGCTGAAGAGCGACCTTCTTACAGTTTCCAGATGATTGTTCTTTATTTTCATCATAAATTGCAACAACAACGGTACCATTCAAAGTATCAACTAAAAAGCAACCACCCTGTGGTCTGTTACAAAATGTAACTTGAACTACGGCATCATTTTGTTGGAAATCCTTCTCAACACGAACAATCTTATACTTCAATCCTCCGATCCATACTCCCTTCGGTGCCTTACCTTCGCTAATTGCCTGTAATATAGTTGCTTGGTCATTAATTGTTTCTGTAGCTTCTGTAACACCATCTTCTTGAACTACACTCTCTTCATGGTCATCCCTAACCAAAGTTTGCCATGCATCACCTTCGTCTATTCCAGCTGCGTAAAACGCACCGTCGGCTGATGAACAGAGACCACCTGCACAAACATAACCCGTGTCAATTAACCATTCCTTAACAATTGTGTCCCATTCAGATGCCATCTTTAACTAATCTAAAAAACCAGAATTACAATTTCTTATAAAAAAAATAGATATATATAGTTGTAAATAAATATTAGTTTAACTGAACTGTTATTAGTTACTTATTGTCAACTTTCTAATTTTGACATGTATTTTTAAAGATATGTACACGCATATACGCGTTTAGTTATGTAAATATAGAATCAGTGTCTTGTCTTTACCGCCAATACGTGCTTTATGTTGAAATCATTCAAAATAACTAAGGATTTTAAGATAATTCAAATTGTTCATTAATTCTTCACTTTTTAAAGATCTGTTTTGATTTATATAAATTCTTTTAAAATTATTTCTTTAATTGTTAAGACCTATGCATAATCTTTTTTTTTCTCTGTTTGCACTAGATATACTGTTACTAGAGCTACTCTATTTCAAAAGTTTTTATTTCATTCAATTATTCTTAGAGATGTAATTCGATTTTCAAAGAACTATATTCTACTTTACATCATAGCTTTAAAAAAAATGAATTACTGGTTTTGTTTAAGTTGCATATTATAAATGGTCTATTTGGATTTTGATCAATTAATTAAGCATTAAATTTTCTTTATTTTAAATTGATAGAAATGAATAATTTATAAAAGAATTCTATAATTCACAATAATTAAGCTAAATAATTATTTTATTTACAGTAATCCTTTTATTCAATATTGTAGTATCTTCTAGTTACTTATTAAATTAATAATATTTCTGAGTTAAGAAAACATTTATTGCATGTAGATCAGCGCTGAAAGTTGTGAAAAAATATGAATTATAGAAAAATTAGCGAGAAACATTAATAATATAATTAATTATTAAAATTAATTTCTCGACAATTAAGAAGGGGTAAAGGATTTTATAAAATTTTGAAAATCAGCTATTTTTTGAATAATTATTGGGACCTTTTTTTTTTTTTACAGACTGAACGTAATATTTATATTTTTCCATAAAAAAAAAAAATTGAAGAAAAAGTATTAAATTTGTAATATTTTTTAATAATGAGGTAATATGGATTTTAAAAAGCATTGCTACTTTAAAAAATTAATTATGGGATTAAGAAAAGTGGTGAAATCTTTAATGGGAGTCATATTAACTTATGCTAAAAGAAAAAAACAAAGAAATGAAGAAACTTCTCCATTTGCAATAAGATATAGAGCTTATCGTGATTTTATTAATAACTTAAATACTAATCAAAAAGAAAGTGATTTTTTTTCTATCTGGTGTATCGAAGATGACTCGATAAAAATATGTGAAGATGACATAAAAACTAATAAAGCTTGTACTTTATCTTTTAATTTATTAAATACCTTAAATAAGAAATTGTCTCCTTTACAAGTATTAATAAAATTATATTCAATAGGTTCAATAAGAATAATTGTTAATGAAACAAATCCATTAATAAATATGACAAGATATCAATTACCATATGATGAAATTATTAAAGATAAACTACTAGACAAATATTATTTAATAAAAAAAAAAGATTCGATGAATATTTCAAGAAATGAAGATGGAAATGTAATTTTTCTTAAATTTGAAATGATAGAATTTGATTTTGATTATAATGATGAAGTTAAGTTTCAAAATAATAATAGTTTATTGATTAACAAATTAAACATTGAAAATAGCAAACTTAATAGAAAACTATTTTCATTAAAATTGACAAAATATCCATTTAAAATAGAAACTTTTTTAAACGATGAACCAATTCATACATTTAATTTTAATGGTCATTTTAATTTTGAAAGAGTAAGACCATATATAACAAACTCACAAGGTTCAATAAAAAAAGAAAATTTAATGAAAATGAATAATACAGAATTTTATAACAGAAATATGTATGACTTAGAAGTTATATATGATTTAATAGAAAAAAAGGATTCTATAATAAATTATTTAAGTGAAATTACAAGTGTTGTTAAAGAAAGAAAATATCATAAAAAAGGTTGGGAAATATATGAAGACAAAATAAAAAACTTTAAAAATAAAAGTTTTTCAATTAATGATACAGTATTGATAGATTCTTATGATATATATGATAAAAATTCTTGGTTTGATATATATGATAGATTTCCAGATTACAAAATTTATGGACCTACTGCTGTTGGTACGGATATAAGAGTTCATAATACAGATCAAATATATGGTGCTTCAGAACATTCTACTAAAATAAACTTGTCAGAATATGAGAGTTCATATAGATTTTATAATTTAGATGTTTTTACTTACAAGAAAGATAAACCTAATGCATTATATGGTTCAATACCATTAATAACAAATATTCACAGACCTAGATACACAAATAAAAATAAGGATTTATTTACTTATAATAGAAATATTTCAGGAATATTATGGTTAAATGCATCTGATACTTTTATGGATATTCAAAGAAAATTTGATGATAAATTAAATAAGAAAGATGTGGATGTTTGGTGGATTTCTGAAACGGGAATTATAGACACGATTTTATGGGTATCAGATAATTTTAAAGATTTTTACTATAAATATCATTTGATGACAGGTTTCCCTATTTTAACTCCAAAATTTGGATTAGGTAAACACCAATCTCGTTGGAATTATTTTACTTCACAAGAAGTTCTTGAATTATCAACAAAATTTGAAGATAATAATATTCCACTAGATTCAATTTGGCTTGATATAGAACATTTAAATCAAAGACAATGTTTTACATGGAATAAAGATAGATTTGTTAATATTCCAGAGATGCTTAATGAACTCGATAATAAAGGTCGTAATCTTGTTGTAATTGCCGATCCACATATTAATATTGATGAAAATTATCATATTTATAATAAATTACAAACAGAACAAGAAGAATTTAATCATTATATTTCACAAAATTCATCTAATGAAGTTGATTCTAAAGATAAAAAGCAAAATAAAACTTCAATATGGATGAGAATACGTAATCAGAATAAATGGGAAGATTTTATTGGAATTTGTTGGCCAGGCAAGGTAAAATATCCTGATTTTTTAAATTCAAAAGTTAGAAATATATATTCAACATTTTATACCAATAAGTATTATCCAATTATGAATTATTCTAACATTGGTTTTTGGATAGATATGAATGAACCATCTGTTTTTTCATCATCTGAACTAACTTTACCAAAATATTCTTTTCATTATAATAATATTGAACATCGTCAAGTACATAATTTATATAGTTATTTTCATCTTAAATCAACTTTTGTAGGTCTTCTTACATCTGCAGCACAAAGAATTCTTTTATTAAATGAAATTTCTAATACAAATGAAATTGTTTCTTCTAATCAAAGTAGTCATATTAGTAGTATTAAAGCTTTTAAATATGAGAATAAAGAACTAAATGAAAGAATGAAATATGAGAAATCTATATTAGACTTAATTATAGGTGGTAAAAAATTAGTTACAGAAGCTGATCTAATTGCTCTTGGAAACATTTTAAAAAATATTCAAAGACCTTTTATTTTGACAAGATCTTTTTTTATTGGATCTCATTGTTTTGGATTTACTTGGACTGGCGATAATCAATCTGATTATGAATCATTTTCTTCAGTAATATCAATGAATGTAACAAATTCTATATGTGGTCTTTCATATACAGGTTCTGATGTTGGTGGTTTTTATGGTGACCCATGCAAATGTTTATTTATTAATTGGCATAAACTTGCAATATGGATGCCTTTTTATAGAGTGCATTCACATATTGATTCTTTAAGAAGAGAACCATGGGTATTTGAACAAGATATTATGCAGATTGTACGTAAGCAAATTAATATCAGATATGAATTGCTTCCATTTTGGTATACTATTTCATCTAACTATTCTTTTTATGGAAATCCTATCTTAAAACCATTCAGCTGGTTATTAGTAAATTTTAATAATAATGATATTAAAGGATCTATTTTAGAAATTTGTGAAAATCATTCTTTTATAATTGGTGATACTATACTTGTATACAATACATCACAAACAAATTGTTCATGTAAACATAAAGATGATATAAATTTTTTTACTTCTATTAATATATTTTTACCTTATAATAATTGTAATAAAACAACAATATGGTATGAATACAATTCCTTAAATTGTTATATGTTAGATAAAAATGAAAATTTTGTATTTGATTATTTATTGAATAATTATAATTCTTTCCCATGTTTTATTAAAGATTCAACTATTATACCATGTCAAAATGGAGATGTTTTATCATCAGTTCAACATTTACAAATGCCAACTAAATTAAAAATATATCTTGCAATAGATGATGATTTAAACTCACAAGATAATGAAAAACAAAATAAACTACCAAATAAAATTCTTGCTAAAGGAAGTTTATTTTTAGATGATGGTATTTCTTATAATTATTTGACAGGAGAATATTTTTATATTGAATTTTACTTTATTATTAATAATAATTATGATCAGATGAATTTTTCAAAATCTCAAACTCAATATCAATCTCATTTTTTTTCAGAATCACAGTCCCAATCTATAACAAAATCTCGATCTGATTTTAATTATAATTTAGATACATTTTCTTCAAGTATTAATTCAACTATCAGATCACCACCTATAACTCCATCATCAGTCTTTTCGTCTGTATCATCATCTTCATTTTACTCAACATCTTCATCTTCTTTTTCTCCATCAAATTCTATAGGTATTTCTTCAGATATATCTTCTATAATATCAACTTCTAAAATTTTATATGAGATTTATAGTTTACAAAAAGAAATTAAAATATACAATTCAGTAGAAAATAAATTTACGAATATTTCTTCAAATATGGAAGTTATAAAGAATAAATGGATATATAGAAGTGACGTATTTTTAGAAGATATAAATATTTATGGATTAGTTCAGAAACCTCAAATTATTATTCTTACTTCAAACAAAGATAACAACAAAATTAGGAAATTGGATTTTTCAATAAATAGGCTTATACATAATAAAGAAGATTATATAAATATATATAATATAGTTATTCATATTAAAAATATAATAAATTTAATCAACAATGATTGGAAAATATCAATATATGTTTGAATTCAAATTTTGCATTTAATTCTAAAATATATCTTAAATTTATGAATTTAATAAGTAAAGCTTTATAAAATATTTTAAAATTATTTTAATTATCTTTTTTTTTTGTTCTTCTTTCTTTGAAGAACCCATTTAGGTATTTTATATTTAGAATTATTAATTTTCTTATTATTATTAGTTTCAATGTCGCTTATTTCGAAATCACTTAATTGATCTTGAATATCATCATTTCCATTTTCTTCCTGATTAAATTTTCTTAACTTGTTTAAATATTCTTTATATGTTATTTTACCTTTCTTTAATTTCTTCGCAAGATTATCTTCAAATTGAAGACTATTCCATTCATCTATTTCGATCCGACGTTTAGTTGCTCTTTTTTCACTTCTAGATCTACTAATACTAATAGTTTTATCTTTATTTTTTTGATTTAAAGAATTAATATTTTTATCATTATCAAACTTATTTTTATTTTTATTAATAAGTTCTCTCTCTTTATTCAACTTAAATTCAGGATTTAAATCATCTGGATGAATTGTTTTAGATCCTGTTATAAAATGAGATGAAATACCAGATTTACCAAGTATTTCCTTAATTCTAGGTATTCTTAGAAGAGCAAAAGAAGATGCTATTTCACCTATTGAAAGGTTTTTAAATGGAAAAATAAAAGAAAGATGATATTCTTTATAAGCTCTTATATAAGAAACAAAAGATTTTTTGGCCTTTTCATAAAATTCACTATCACTTAAGATTAATCTTCTCATAGTAGTAAGTCCTATTTTGTTATTATTTAATTTATCATTTAAAAATTCATCCTTATTTAATAATTCCTGATTCATTTTAATACAGGAACAAAGAGATATACAATCGGAATTATTTTCATATTCTATTTTTATACCTTCAGTTTCAATAAAATTCTCATAATTAATTATCTTCTTTTTTGTTTTATTTTCAATGTATTCTATAAATGCACCTTCATGTGGTTGAAGTATAATTAAAGATTTACCAAATTTACCTGCTCTTGCAGTTCTACCAATTCTATGAATATAATATGAAGGATCTTGAGGAGCATCAAATTGCAAAATCCATTCTATATCTGGTATATCTATTCCTCTAGCAGCAAGATCTGTTGAAATCAAAACACCATTAGAACAATTCTTAAAGATTTCATATGATTTTTCTCTTGATCTCTGGTACATTTGTCCATGCAATTTACACACATCTCCGATATAAGATTCCACAAAATAATCATTCTTTTTATATTCTAAATCTTTTATATTATTTGAATTAAGATGTTTATGAAAAATATTAGATATATATTTAAAATAAAATTCTACTGAGTTACAAGTTAAGAAAAAAATAATACATTTGATTTTTTTACCAGAATCTATATCTTTCTTCATTTTTAATAAAAACTGTATCAAAAATTCAATTTTTTGTAGAGGACTTAATTCTATATAATAACATGTCAAACCAAGAGGAACACTTATATTGGATTCAATTTCTTTATCATCATTTATATTAGAGTCAATAGAAACTTTGATATATTTAGGATTTCTCAAGCCAGTTTTAATTAGATTTTCAACTTGAGTAGTTAGTGTAGCAGAAAATAAACCAGTTCTTCTTTGTTTCGGTAAAAAACGTAAAATCATTTGAATTTGTTTTTCAAATCCCATATCTAATAATCTGTCAGCCTCATCTAATATTAATATTTCAAAAGTTGATTTTATATTCCAGTCAATTCCATCTTTAAGTTCTTCACATAAATGAAATATACGACCAGGAGTTCCAACTAAAATATGATAACAACATTTAAAATCATTATAAACCTTATCTTCTTCTTTAATTAACTCTAAGGTTTTTTTTACATGGTCACCACCAATGCAAACTATACTTCTTAATAAATTACTACATTTATACGTTCTAACTTTGTTTAAATAAAGTTCCAAAATTGAATAAACTTGCATAGAAAGTTCTCTTGTAGGTGTTATTATCAATGATCCTATATTAAAATTAGATATTTTTTCGGACTGAATTTGAGTTTTTAATAATATCTCAACAACTGGTATTAAATAACTCATTGTTTTTCCAGATCCTGTACATGCTTCAACTGCTACATCTTTATATGTTAACAATTCCGGAATAGTATTTTCCTGTACTGGAGACATAAATTTAAATTTAAGCTCATTTTTTACAAAATCTAATGTACCTTTACTTAATTTTGGAGTAATCTGGTCAAAGTTCTTGTATTCACTAATATTATTTTTATCATCATTATTTGAACAAATCCCCATATTTCTTTATAATGTTATAGTTGTACTAATTTAAAAAATAATAAACAACTGAGCTTCTTCAAGTGTTTCAATTTATTGGAAGCTTTTGTTTAAAATTGTTAAATTGTAGATTCAAGTTTCTCTATGACATTAACAAGTAACCGCTCATAACTAGCGCTATAAAATGTCAATACTGATCAATAAATAAAGTAATTGAAACGAGTATTACAAAGAAAAAAGAAAGACAAACAAAAAACAAACTTTTTTAAATTTTAAATTTTGTAGAATAGTAAAGTATTATACAATTTTCTGTGTTTTAATTTTTGAATTCGTAATTTTTATGAAATTGTAAATATTTATTAGTTTTAATTACTTAAATTAGGCGGTAAATTACTACTTGTTTTGAGGTTCACATTAAATAATCCGTCTTACTTTTAATAAGCAATAAATTAAAAATATTAGACCTTTTAACATATTTATTATTGAGTTAAGAGTCAAATATTTTTTATAAATTAAATTTTAAACAAAATTGGCGGTTGGAGATCATAGTTTAATTATTAATCCTCACAGTAAATGTATAGCTAGTAATAAAATTACTTTAACTAAGAGTAATTAAGAACATATAAGTAGGAGGGGTTTAAACTAAAGGGGAAGTATAGTAGTTATCCTGTGAATAGTTTGAAAATCGAAATATATTCTAAAGTTTATTAATAATTTATTCAATTGAGCAGTATTTTTTCGAGCGAAATTTGCAATTAAAGATAAGCAATTAAGATAAAGTTCAAATTTATTGATTGAAATGAACAATAGCAAACAACCTAAAATGGATTTGCAAAAAAATGCAAGTTCTTCTCATCAAATGTTAATGAAGGATCCTAAATTAACAATAATACCGAATACAGCAATTTATAAATTTATGAGAGGTTTTATGTGTTTCTTGTTGGTTTCTCTTTCAATCTTATATTTATTATTTAGCTGTTCTTATGCAATAAAATACAGACCGTTAGTATTTGACAATATTTTAACAGAAACAATTAAGGGAACTATTAAAGGCACTAATGGAGAATATATTCAATGGATTGCAACTATACCTACAGGTTTGGTTAGTAGAACAGTATCTATTATTTGTGTTGTTATGTTCTTAATATTCGGAGTTTATACACTATTATTTTCATTCTATACTGCTTGTAAGAAGTATAAATTTATACAACCTTGGTATTTCATTTTGCTATCAGCAATGTCTTGTGTAGGTGGTTTAATAGCCATTTTCTTGTCAAATAAATTTTACCTGGTTAATAAGTTTACTGGATTAGAAGATTGCCCTATTCAACCTGCAGTTTCTAATGATTGCTCTGCAGCTTTAAGTAGTGATGAAATATATGCATATGATCTTTGTAGGGCAGTTGAGTCATTTTGCATCGATGAAAATTCTTCAATGTCGGCATATTACAAGAAAGCTATTATTGTTACAGTAGCTTCATTTATTGTTTCTGTTTTTAGTTTCATTTATGGTGTAATTTTATTTAGATTGAAGATGAAATACTCCAGAAAATTAGCTTTGATAAACGAGAAGAATGATTTATCTGAAAAAATCAAGACTGATATTGAATTAATCAATTCAAAGAGTATCTGTCAATATGAAAATAGAGATATTTCTACAAGCAGTGATTCGAAAAATTCACCTAATACGATTTCTACTAAAGAAAATACTAATGCAACAAATTCTACTAAATCTCTATATTCGCACAATATAACTAATAGTACTGGAACAATACAACCTTATCAATTTGAACCAAAAGCATTGCCTGTTGGTATAGTGGTTACAACTACGACTAGCAAACAATGTCATGTCTCTCATCCCGGATTTATTAACCAATTTGATTCTAATAATAATGTAAATTGCTACAATTCCATCCAATCTAATTCCTTAAATCATCCTGCTCAAAGATTAAATAGGATCTTTAATCATCAACATCATCAACATCAACATCATCAACATCATCATCATCATCATCATCACCACAACCATGTTAGTGGACAAAATAGACATCATCATGTTCACTTTTAATAAAATCATTTAAATAGACCAACATCATCAAATTCAAATATTAATTATTGGAACAAATTCATTTCTAGAATTGAACTTGTTTGCATCTAAGAAGAGTTATATTGACTTGAATGTGAATCGAGGATATTAAGATTATATCTAATCGTTCAAATATTATGGTTTAGAATTCGAGTTGACTTGTTCAGTTGGAATTTTAAAAATTTATCCTGAAGATTAATAATCTATAAATCAAATAATAGGAGCATTTAAGGATTTCTAGTAAATAATAGATTAGAGAAAAAGAGTTTCGAACAACATTATAATCTTATATTAGTCTAAAGAAAATATACGCGTCAACATCTCTGAATCCCCCATTTCAAAAATTTGCGAGGAACCGAAAATAATAGAAAATTTGTCGAATCTAGAATTTTTGTTACTAATATAATCTGTAGCAAATTTGTTCTTAACAAAGTTTTCTTTATTAGTTATGCGATTTGATTTTAAGGATTCACATGACTGTAAATTTTTGAAAGTCAATTCATTGTGCTTTTCTTTACATTCTGTTATATTTGGTTTATTTTGAACATAATCACAATAATCATTCGGAATCTTCTCTAAAGAAAAGTTACACATGCCAAACTTAACATCTTGTTTCTGAGATATTTTTGGAAAACCTAGATTAGTATCAATTGAATTTGAATTATCTAGTTCTAAACTGATATTTCTTGACGTGTCAGTGCTTGAACTTAATAAATCAATATGACTAGGAGTAGGGGATGATTTAAGATTATACATCATTCTATTAATAAGTTGAGTGCTATTAAAGTGCTCAATAAACTCTTGAAGAGAGTTTGATTTGTACAAAGCAATAAATTCTTGTATACTCATTAATAATGGTTTATTGAATAAAAAGGACAATTTCGAATATAATTTGGTTGTTTTTTGGTTTACTGTATTTTCCAAATTATTGAAATTGGGTATATCTAGTTTTTTTTGGTCTGTGTACAAAGTTGTTAAAACTTTATTACAAAATCCAGAATATGGTTTTCCAATTTTATTCTTATATGGTAATTTATAATATGTGAGAATAGATGAAATGATATTTTCTACTGAACCAGGAACCATTTTGGCGACAATCATCTTTGTTACAGATGAAGGAATCCAACCTTTTGGACTGGCTTCGTTAAACATAGAAATACTACTCCAAATACCAAAAGGAGTTTTAATAGGTATTGCCATATAACTCCCAATAGAGAGATCCATTCGAACATATCCTTGACGCTCCGGGGCATCAGGATGTTCTATTGAACAAGTACAAGAAGAAAAAATGAAATTCTCAGGATTTCCTTTAATATCTGATTCATTTAGTTCCTTCTTATTAAATATTTTAAACCCATCTTTAATACTAAATCCATGAATAAAACGAATGTTCACAATGTCTCTTGGGTATACTGTTGCAATCCTTTTCGTTGCCACATACATAACATCAAGCCCAGGTAATATATTTTCTAATGTTCTCAAATCAACCGTGTTATTATCATATACTCTTCTGTTATTACTATCTGTAACATACTCAAGATATTCTAATGGTGATATTGGCACAATGAATTCTGTTCTTAATAATACTCTACCGGAGTTATATTCCTTCTTCCAAACTCTAAGACCATCTTTATTATAGGCTAGTTGACATGATAATTCATTTGGATTACTTAATAAACAATCAAAACTAACTTCACTTAATTTACTAGCAAGTCTCATATAATTATTAATTTTTACATCTGAATTATATTTATTTTTGAAGTTCATATTGTATAATTGATCTGAGTTGTCAGAATTCTTCATCTCCTTTAAATATTCATTAAGTAAAATTCTTGAATCTAATAATTCTTTAAATTTTATCTTCAAATACTCTTCAACATGAATATTTTTAGATTTAAAACCTCTAAATAATCGAGATTTATTATCAGAAATCAGATTATTTATATTTCCAATATCAGATTTGTCGATCAACTCAGGTAATTTTTCGTTATTCCTTTCTAATATAACGGATCGATTATCATTTACATAATTATTGTTTACTTCATTTATAGGAGCTGAATCACGGAATAAAAAGCTACTCGTATTTGTTTTTAAATTATTAGTCTCAATATTGTTGGTTCTAATATTTACATCCTCTGCAATGTTAATATTATTGAGCAATAACGAGGTGAATTTCAATTCTATAGGAGATTTGATATTCTTTTTATCTAAACTACTAACTGATGTACTGTTCTTGTTTACTTGAACATTATCCTCGCCAAAATTAGAATTAAATACTACTTTTCCCGAATTTTTTTTATATAATTTCTTTTTAATTGATATTCTTTTCATAAAATTTTGAACTTTAGATAATGTGCCAATATTTTTATTACTTATTACATCTTTAGAATTATTAATTGATCTATAAGAAAAAAACGATCTTATTTTGGACAATTTTAAACGGATACTTTTTTTTCTGCAATTCGACTTAATTTTATTATGTTCAATTTTAAATGAATTATTACCTGAAACATTTGAATCTTCACGAACCTTTTCACACGTTTTATTTACCAAATCATCAGATATAAGGTTTTTCCCACATTTATTTAAAGAATTTTTTGAATAAACCAATATATCAGATATTCTCCCTTTACTACAATTGCGCTCGGAACTAGTTTTTAACATCGTCGAATTATCTACTAATATTAGATATCTGAAACTAATTTGTCAAATATCAAATTAGTAAAAAAATTCTCGAGAGATAATTTATTACAAAAAAAGTCTATTGACTTCAAAGAAGTTCATATAATTTATGTTCAGACGTTATTCACAGTGACTGCAAATATGACCTCTTAATTTAATTTGTTAACAAGCTTTCTTATTCAATTAAGTTCTTGTGAACTTAAAGGCTAGAACATTTGTTCATTAATAAATCAGCTTCGTGTGCTATTGAATTGCCAATTACTTTCTATGTTGTTGTACTAAAGCAAAACCTTACTTTAATGGTTATGATTAATCACTTGTACCCTCATAAATAGTCTTTTTCTACATACTTGGATTTTTGGCGCACTTTTGGCGCATCTTCAGCGCGATACCTGGCGGGATATCTGTCTCATTAGATAGTAGAAATTTGCCAAAATTAAATAAATTTCAATAATTAAAGTGGATACTGAAAAAATATGAGAATTTATTAAGGAATATAAATATAAAAAATTTTAATTTAATTTTTGTTTTTAAAAAAAGGAGATAGGTTAAATAGAACTAAAAAGTTGTATGTATTAGGTTAGGCTTTCTTTATCTTTTTCTTCATTTATGAATATCATTGAAGCGAATGTACGACGATTTGTACCTTTTGTTAAAGCTCTGATAGCATTAGTATTAATGAAATCGTAGGGATTGATTTTTACTTTTCTGTTAAAATCGAATGATAACAGAACGTAGCAAATATTTGATAAGTCCAGGGGTGCTTTGATATCACATAAATTGGATGGATTGTTAGTAATTACTATATTTTTATGTGGTATATGCCTTGTTAAATTAAGTAAATTTCCAAAAAAGTATTTTCTAGAATTACCCTTATTAAGAATACATTGACTAATGTCTATTTCAAAAAATATTCCACGCGAAATTGCTAAGTTAATTTGAGAACGTTTAATAATAAATGGCAATCTAGGTGAAGAAGATATATCAATTGAAATAATATCACATTCAATTGATGCAATAGCAGAATTTAATGCACTCTGAGTAGTAGGTCTAACTGCAACAATATCATATGGATGATGATGTACATTTGAAAATAAAGCTTTGCTCCAACTATCTGAAGACTCATTACATTGTCCTCTAGCGATTGCGTTAATATAAGGTGTACAATCTGGAGAATCAAATATAATTGTTAAACGTCTTAATTGAAGAAAATCAAGAGATATATCATTATCTGTATTAATTTGATGATTAATAGAAACATTATGGCATGACAGCTTTAGTGGCATATAAGTATTTTTTGCAATCGAAGGAATATTGTTGCAAATACCTTTCTTTCTTATATTACGTAAGTGATTTCTATCAATATTTACATATTGAATAGGGCAGTGGTGACCTTCTCTAGCAAGTACAGTTAGAATATTATTTGAAGCAGTACTTCTTTTATTGCTATTTTGAATTTTATTACATTTTTCAATTAAGTTCAATTTGTAATTAAATGCAATACCTGTATAGCCTAAAGAATATGCTCTTTCAATGAATTCTTTGGCAGCTATAGGATTATCTGGCCAATTTACACATAGTTCAAAACTCATTGAAAGTGAATTAAAAAAAAAGACCTGTTAGTTTTTTGTTTTTTTTTATATATAAAGGTTAATTTAAATGGTTAAATGAAAAATAAGGCTTGTAAATAGCGCCTATGTGTTTATTATAAAATGTTGTATAAGTAAATATATTTAAATAATAAATTATAATATAAATCTATTATATTACATTATATACATAATATGTAATATGAAATATAAAAGTATCACTCTATTGTTACTAAAAAACTCAAAATCAATATTAATATTTAAACTTTTTCTTTTTTTTGTTTTTCCTTATAGTTTATAACCATAATATTAATTAAATATCTTAGATGACTGTATTCGTATTATATGTACAGGCAGAATTTGAGGGTGTACAAGAACTTATTTTTCCAGAAAATTACACATGGTGTATGGATATACAGCAAAGTGCAGGTGTGCTAAAGAAAGAAAGGATAACTGTTGATCCTAATGAAAATATTGATATGGAAAATAGTAGAGGCGTTGTTAATTATGCTATGAAATGGGAATCCGATAAACGTCAATCTACTATAACTTGTTTAAAATTGAATAAAATTTGTAATATGAAGGTAACTCAGGAAGACAATGGTAATTTTGTTCCTGTTGCTGCATTTGACTGTAGAGGCATAGATTTAGTTAAATGGAATCCTACTTTTGGTTATACTGTTATTTCAAATTCCGGGAAAAAATTTGAAAATATAGATTTGAGTGATTTAGAGTGGTGCGATTTTGATGAAAATACCGGTGAATCAGTTGGTATTTATAATTTAAACAGTGAATTTAGAATACATAAAGTGTAGATTTTTGTCATTATTTAGAAATAAATTTGTGAAAATATAGTTATATGATGTGCACAATTAACATATAAATTATTTTAGAATATCAATTCATAATAGGTATCTCATTTATAAATTTTTTTTTACAATTTATGTATCTCAATAATTTTATATTTATTAAGATCGTTTTTATTCAATATTTATAATTGACAAGATCTTTATCAAGAAAATACGAATAGTTATAGAAAAATAAACACATAATGGCGGTATTAAGTGGCGGGATTCATAGATCATTTTATGAATAAGTATGAAATCTCGTTAGTTATTCATAATAAGTAACAATATTAACTATTATTATTAATTAGTTTATAAATTGATTTAAATTGTTTTTTCATCGTAAATTTAGCAAAAATTAACAAAAATTAATAGTTTAAGGTAATATCAATACTATTAAATTGCAATACTGAGCTTATTAATTAAATTAACATAGGCCTGTCTCAAAGTAATTTTTACAAATATCATTTATATGAGGCAATTAATAATATAAATAATATTTGTATCTAATAAAGAAAAGAATAATATTATGATATGTTGAATGACTTCATCTTACTATTATAAGATCATTCAAGAATTTATATGTAAAGCATAACATGGAAAATGGTGAAAGGTATATTCAAAAGGTTGGAGTGAAGGAAGGAAGAGTTTCAAGAACACAATATTTGTTTTTCCAGGTATATAATAATACGAAGAGATGTTGTTGGAACATTTCAATTCCCAGAGAATGTATTGGATTATCACGTTTATTGTTGGAATACCCTTACAGCTATTTTTTACCATTATTATCATGTTTTCAATGTATATTCACCATTCTATTATCTCATATAATTTCTATAACTATGTCACATTTACCATATTATAAATTGTTTCTCCCATTTACTTATTTTTTAACAATATATTCTCCTGAAAAATATATTTATATATTTGGATTATTATTCTCTTGGTTTCTATTTGTATTATCAACTCCAATGTTGTATCATTTATTATTTTATCATTTACCACAACCTTTGGAAGTTTGGGTAACTCCAAGGTATTCAAAATTAGGTGAATATTTGAATTATGATAATAATAGTTCAAATAATGAAGTTATTCATAATAATGAATTATTCTCAATTACAAAAGATCAATCAATTAAAATAAATAGAAGACAGGAACGTTGTATAGCTGATGAATATAATGTTGAAAATGAAAATATATTAGATATTGAAGATTTTGAAGCAAATAACATGAATTCAAATAATATTGTAAGAGTTAAACAGGGAGTTTTTCATAGAACTGTTGCTACATGGACATTAAGAATTACTTTTTTTTCACTCTTTTTTGCAATATTTTTTGGATTTTCTGCAATATTATTTCCTTCTGGATTAAATTTAAGAAGACTTGTTTTTAATGATATTAACAATTCATCAAATAAATTGTATCAATATATCTGTATGTTTTTTCATGCTTCTCCAAGTATTCTGTTCAGCATTTTTGCATTTATTCATTCATTATTGATTTCAATATATGTTTTTATATATAAGAGACCAGTAATTTCTCGTTTATCACGTATTCTTAAGATTGGATGCTCTATATGTTTAACTATAATAATCTTGCTTAAATCAATATTCACTTTTATATTTTCACATTATTATATTAACAAATTTCGTAATGGAAGATTATTTAACGATAATTATCCAAATTTAAATTCATTTTTAGCAGATTTTAATATTAAGATGAAAGCCAATCATTTATTTTATATACGTATGGCATTAACTAGCAGTTCACAATATTTATTTTTATTTTTTATTATGATTTTCATCTCAAGTTATTCTTTAGATATTCATCAACTTCACTTGTCATCTATTAATGCATTTAAGTCTATGGAAGATTCAGAAACTTATTCATTAATAAAAAGAAGTAGAGACTTTGTTTCAAATCAAGATGATAAAGAAGGTTCTATTTTCTAAAAAATATATTTCGACTTCATTAACTATTTTTTTTAATTATTAAATAGATTCAATTTATTATTATCAGAATATTCCTAATATTTTACTTTTTCCATACATTTTTTTTTCTTCTTTAAATTAATAATATAAATCTAATTATCTATTTAAATCAATTTTTAAATTAAATAAAATATAAAAATAAATAATACTTATTTATCAAAAACTAAACTTTTTTTTTCTTTTAAGAAAAAAAAAAGAAAAAAGGAATAATATATATATTTTAATAAGTGATAATTATCTCTTATAATTATAATATTTTTTTTTTTTTTAAAAAAAAAACTTTTTACTTGAAAATTATTTTAAATATATATAAAGAATAATAAATATTCTAATTAATAATCATTAATACATCTTACAGTATCTCCAGAAATAATGTCTCCAAAACCAATAAGTCTCCAATGTTTATCAACTCTTCTTGAAATTGCTAATTTATCACCAACACTACAACATACTGGTGAAGATAATTGAAATGTTGCAAGATCATCTCTAATCTTTGTCACTCTTCCTCCTGTTGTTGTTGAACCAATATTAACCATTAATAATTCGCCCTCTCTTAATTTAGATACTTTTGCTTGAGCCTTTGAACCATCATGTGTTCTTACACCAAGTAAACGTCTCATACGATATAATGTAATATTAATAGAATCATATATATCAGGTAAAAAACCTGGATGTCCCAATACTTGACCAGAAAGACGATTGGCTCTAGTTAATGTTGGATCAATTTTTGTTCCAACACCTATAAGACCACCTGATACAGCATATTTAAGATCATTATGTTCTGCAAATAAACTAACAATTCTAGATCTAATAGGTCTACATGTAAATTCCCCATCAGCATCTTTATTATATATTCCAGGTCTAACTTCTATTTCATCACCTACTTTAAGTACACCTTTAATAATTGAACCTCCTGCTACACCTCCACGCATATTTTGTGCATCTTCACCTGGTTTATTTACATCAAATGATCTAATAATAATCATTCTTGGTGAAGATGTAAAATCACGAATTGGTATTGGAATTTGTGTACATATATATTCACATAATACATCAATATTAAATTTTAAAACTGCTGATATTGGAATAATAGGTGCATCTTGTGCAGATGTACCTGCTACAAAATCTTTAATTTGCTTATATTGTTCTTGAGCTTGAGCTTCCTTAATAAGTTCTACTTTATTTTGAAGTATAATAATATGTTTTAATTTCATTATTTCAACTGCTGCTAAATGTTCTGATGTTTGTGGTTGTGGACATGTTTCATTACCTGCAACAAGTAAAAGTGCTGCATCCATAACCGCTGCTCCATTTAACATAGTAGACATAAGAATGTCGTGTCCAGGACAATCAACAAAAGATACATGACGTAATAATTCCATTTTATGATTACAGGATGGTACTTCACATATAGGTTCATCTTCTTTATTAGAACCATAACTGCGATAACATTGTGGAGGTGGACAATTAGGATTTGTACATTTATATATCTTTGCATTTGCATATCCTAATTTAATTGTAATATTTCTTTCTTTTTCATCTTTAAATCTAACTGTCTGAACACCAGAAACAGCTCTTACAACTGTTGATTTACCATGAGCAACATGACCTATTGTTCCTAAATTTATTGTTGCTTGACGAGATATAACTTCCGGTGTTATTGGAGTTAATTTTGTTAAGTCCAAATTATCGATATCTTGTTTTGATAAGTTATCTCCAGACATTTTCTTTTTTTTTTTTTTTTTTTTTTTTTTTTTTTTTTTTTTTTTTTTGCTTCTTCTCTATCGCTTAATTATTTCTTCTAAAAAAAAAAAAAGGAAATTGTGTATATATTTATATATCTTCTAATTTATACAAATTATCAAAATATTCCAAATTATCATAAAATTATAATAATTTATTCATGAAATAAATGTATTGTTATATATATGAATATAAGTTATATCTGATCAATAATTTATTTCCTTAATTAATAATAAAAATTACTTTTTTATTTAAAATAATTAACTTTAAATTTTTTATTTCATTAATGTAATAATAAAATTCTTATCAACTGTTATTTATTACTTACATATCGCCGTCTCGATACCTTTTATTTAAGCGCTAATTGACGATCTTTATTTTTTATAATTGAATGTTTAAATTTATTAATAAACAAATTTAATTATTTTTTTATTCAAATTATATTATATATATATATATATAATATTATATTATTATTACACATACATATTATTATTAAACTATATATATTACACATATATATATTATTATATTAAATTATATATATTGCATTTATAAATATTACAGCTTACATTATATATTATATATCTTTTATATCATATATAATTATTCACTTGATTATTTTTATTTCTTATCTATATAACTTCTCTTATTCTTTTGTATTAAAAATTCCAATTTTCTATTTGCAAGTTATAAATTTATTTTTTTAATTATTTTTCTTATTAGTTTTAATTTAAATGTCATTTTAAATAAGATTCAAATCTCATCTTTTTAAAAATAATTATTTATATTTATTTGATTTTTGCCGTAAATCTAGATTATTTTTACATATTTAATATTGTAAAAAAAAAAAAAAAAGAAAAATTTAAAATATATATAAAATAAAAAAATATTTAAAAAAATATATTTGTATATCTAATATTAATTAAAAACAATATATTTTTTAAGTAAAATAATTAAAGAAATAATTTAAATATATATAATTTTTATTTTAATTACATGATTAATTTTTATAAATCTAATATATATTGCATGCCCCACATTAAATTAATATAAATTTTTCATTATTAATAAAAAATAATTATATTGTATATAAATAATTTTTATAAATTTATATATATATCGTTATTTTTTTTTTTAATTTTTATTGAGATTCTTTTTTTATTTATTTTTTGTATCTAATCCTAGTTATTATATTCTTATACTTAACAATTATTTCTAAATTTTAACTTTTAAAAAGATTGAAACAAAATATTCAGAAACTATTAAAGATATTTTTAAAAAATTAATAAAATAATTTAATCAATAAAATTTAATTGACAAAAATAAATAAAAATAAATATTTAAAGAAAAATAACTGTTTTTTATAAGAATATGCCTTATTACTTTTTTATTTATATTTTTTTTTTTTTTTTTATAATTTAAAATTATAAATATCTAATAATTCATTTCTCTTTTTATTTATAATTCAAATAATTAAAATTAGATTTTATTTTTAAAAAATTTATTTGATATCTTAAACTCTTATTTAAATTTTTCGTTTATTTTTTTTCTTTATTTTTCTCTTGATTATTTATTTTTTTTTTTTTTTTTTCTCATAATTTCTCATTTCTTTATATTAAATAAAACTATTACTTAATAAAACATCGAAAATATTTTTTTATTATTTTTAAATTTAAAATGAGATCAAAATTCAATTCAACTCATCGGAAATAAAACTTTTTTTTTTTTATTTTCTATCCCACAATTACCCAAATTAATAAAATATAAAACACTTATTTAAATTAAAAAAAAAAAAGGGTCAAATAGTATATAATGATATAATTCCATTCTATTGATTAATCTTCAATATATACTTTAAAATTAAATAATTCATTTTTCATAATTCTTAAAATAAAAATGTATATAATACACAAAGATATCATTTTTATTTCAAGAAATGTTAGCCAGTAATATTTTAACACTTTCTTTATATTTAAACACACACAATACAATACTAAAAGTAGAAATCATTTAAATTGTTATTAAACAAATATATAAGCACCACACATAAATATATCTCTCATTTTAAATTATATATTTTTAACAAAAATATAATAAATATAGATATTTTATTTATTTAGTTATTCTCCAAACCATTAAAATTTTTTTTTCTTGTAATTTAATATTCTTTTTAATACTTGAGATTAAGTTATCATTCTTTATTAATAAAGAGGAAAGTAATATTCAATATAAAAAAAAAAAAAATAAAAAATCATAATTTTTATTATCTGAATTAAAAATACGAATGAGAATTTATTTTTACTTATTTTAATTCTTTGATGTTTCAAAATCTATGTAATATAAATGGCATTATATATATATATATATATATATATATATATATATATATATATATATATATATATATATAACTATTTATTTATTTATTTGTAAAAATCATTAATTTCTTTATTTCTTCATTATAATATAAACACAAATTTATTATTTACAAAATTATAACAATAAAAATTAATAAGAATGAAATTAAATTTATTTAATTTAGTTTATTATATATTATAATTAATTAATTTAGTATTTTGTACTCATTTTCGAGAATCAATAAAAAAAAAAATTTATATAAACTCGTAAACTTGAGTTAAGCATATAAATATATATGTATATATATATATATATATATATATATATATCCAAAATTTTTTCTTTCAAGCTCATTTTAATTCATTATAATATTATCTCGAGCTATAATTACAATTATATAAATGAAAATTAAATAAATCTTTTTTAAAAAAAATTCATTTTAAAATTAAAATATCAATTATTTCATTTAAAATTCTATATTAGAAAATTTAATTTAATAAATTAAAAATAAGTAAAAAATACTATTTAATAGATTGAATTAATATATTTTTATTTAAAAAAAAATTCATTAAATATATAATTTATTATATATAAAATAAAATTTTTAATCTATTTTCTTTCCTAAATAAACATAAATTATTATTATTATTACTTTTTAAATAGTTTTTAAATATTCTAGTTTAATTTAAAATATTCAAATTTGAATTTGAATTTTATCAATAAAAAGATTAAATAGTAAAGAGCTATACTTATGAACAAATACGAACTTTGGGCGGTAAAAATGGAGAAGATAAAGTATTTAATAATATATTAAGTATTAATAGAAAAAATATATATATTTATATATTTTATATAGACAAATATAAAATAGATCATTAATATTTATTATATTATATTATATTTTATTTTATTATATTATTTTTATTTTAATGAATTTAATTTATAGGATCTTTAAATTTGATTTGATCTAAAAAATATTTTAAAGATTTATTTTATTCTATTTTTTTTTTTTTTCAATTAAATTTTTATCTTATGATTTACTGAAAAAACGATTAATAGATTATAATTCATTATATACTTTATTCGATAAATTAGAAATTAAAAATCAAAAAATAAGATTAAATAATGAATTATAAACATATTTGTATATATTAAAATCCATTTAGATAAATTGGATTAATTATTAATTGTTGAAAGTTTTATTTTAAATGAAAAAAAAATGCAGTTATTTTTTATTAAATTATTAATACTTACAATAATAATTTATTCTTTTAATAATAATAATAATAATAATAATAATAATAATTTCAGTAAATATGGAATTTCTTTATTGAAATTAAAAACAAACGATCTAAGTGTTGAATATAAAGTTGATGGTCCTGCTACTATTACCGGAAATAATTCAGGTAAAAAATATAATTATGATTTGATATTAAAAAGTTTATTTAAAAATAATATTGATGATGAAAGATTAACAGAAGAAGAAAAAGATATATTTAGTCATATATTTTTATTTAAATGTAATATTAATGTCTTTAATTTTTTGGTAAATTTAATTGGTAAAATTATTTCTTTATTAAAAATTTATTATTGTGAATTAAAAAATTTAGAATCTTCTTATAAAAAATGTTTTCATTACGGGAAAATAAGAAAAAGATTAGCTGGTTGTCCAAAGATAGAAAGTAAATATTTATTAGCTTCAAAAACATACAACGACCTTTTAAGTCAATTCACTATGCAAAAAGTAAAATCAATTAGTTGTATTAGTTTAATTACTAGAATATCATGGAGATTAGGATCACATATTTATGACCAAAACAATGATTCAACAATAGAATGTGTAGAACAAGAATTGATTGATGCTGTTATGTTGTTATTAATGCTTGATTTATTTAGAGAATCACTAGTGGTTGCAATAGAGCAATTATCAGAAAAAGTGAAATGTAAATGTGTTTCTTGTCCATGTTTAAGAAGTGCTAAAACAAGATGTATAATGAAAAGCATTCGAGATCTATCTAAAGTTCTTGCATCATTAAAAACATCAATTTCTGAAAGAATGTTCTTTATAATTTCTTGTAAAGGATATTTATTAAATACAAAAGGTAGTATTAGTAATGATGATATAAAACCAACTTTAGAAGAAATACCTGAAGATCTCAAAAATGCTATTTTAGATAAAATAAGAATACTTTGAACATTTGTTTTAATATTTTTATTTGTTGATTTATAAATATATTTTTTTTTTTTTAAATTATAGAAATATAATAATAAAATAATAAAAAATAATAGATTTTTAAATAGAATAAATATTAAAAAATAAAATATTTATAATTTTGCATGCATGCAATTACTTAAAATAATTTATTTTTCATCGTTATTAATTATTAATATTTTAAAATATTATTTAAACTAATATTATTATTATTTAAAATTAATAATTTTATCTTTTTATATTAGAATAATAATAATATAATAATAATAATAATAATAATAATAATAATAATAATAATAATAATAATAATAATAATAATAATAATAATAATAATAATAATAATATCTTAAAATTTTTTATTTTAATTTTTAAATTAAGATCTTTTTATTAAATATTATTAATTTAAAATTTAGATCTATAAAATTTTTTTTTTTTTTTTTAAATATAAATACTCTTCAATATTAAATATATTTATTAAAATATATAAATATATATTATATTAATATAATATGAATTATTTTATATTTCTATATTATTATATTATAAATTTTATATTTTTACATAATATTATAGAATATAATCCAATTTCAATTAGTTTATTAAAAATTAAAGTAGATAATGAAGCATATTCATCTGATGAAAATGTATCAAATACAAGTAAAGAAAATAAACATAAAAATTTTAATTTAAATAATCTTAAAAATTCTAATCCTATGCCTAATTTTAATTATTTAATGCAAGCATTTAATGATAATGGTTTTGAAAATAATCAAAAAATTCTATCTGAATTAAGTTCAAATTGTCCATGGAGTTCAATGACATCATTATTATTATATAGACCAATAAGAAGATCATTATTAATATATGATGAAAATCATTGTGATAAATTAATTAAAGCATCAAGTAGAATTATTTTTTATATTATTCAATTAATATGTAAATTACGTACATTATTAATTAAATATGTAAAAAAAGAATGTTCAAAAAAAAAAAGCAAAGTAACAAGTTTTATAATTGGTTGCAAATTTTTAAAAAAAAAAATTTTAAAAAATATTGCTTTATATAAAAAATATAAACATGATTATTTAGATGCTATTGTTGGTATTACACAATGTTCTTTATCAAAAAATGAATATTTATCTAAAACAGTACCAGTAATATATGCAACTTATGGAAATGAAGAAGTTTCTGAATGCAGTTTATTAGAATATTATTTAATATATGATTATCTTTTATTTGTATCTTATATTAAAAAAGTATATGAATTACTTATAGTTAAATTAGAAGAAACATTAAATAAAGCAAATTCATGTACAAATTGTTTCAAAAAATCAAATAATCATTTATGTTATAGTAATTTTTATGAAAAAATATTTATTGATTCAATCAATATGGAATTATTTTTATCAAATTTAAATGATAGAATATATCGTTGTAAAAATTATTTAATATTAAATCATTTATTTTCAACAGATATACCAGAAGAAGTAGAATATTTAACATTAGATGGTGATCTTAATCAAGTTCCAGATATTGCAGGAATAAGAAATGTTAAATTTGTAGAATCAAGTGGATTAGATTCTAATGAAGATGTTTCAGATAATTATGATTTTATTAATTTAATTGATGATATTCAACATAATAATAAAGATCAATCAAATAATTTAAAAAATTATAATTTAGAAAATGAATGGTTATAAATAAATAAATAAATAAAATTATATATATACATGTATATGTCATATCTATTTTTTTTTTTTTTCTTAATTCTTTAAATACGTTATGTGTGTATGTGTGTATAAAATTTTCAATTATATTTACAATGTATTTAATTAACACAATTTTTTTTTAATTTAATTATTTTATTTTATTTTATTTTATTTTATTTTTTTTGATTAAAAGAAAAAAAAATTGAAATGAATAAATCTGTTTTGCTTTTAATATTTGTTGTTATATTAAATGCTTTCTTAAATAATCACCATAATGTCTCAAAAATAAGTTTTGTAACTATTAAAGCAAACTCACTAACTACTGAAATTTATATTGATGATATTAAACAATGTGATGAAGAAATTCTTTCGATTATACTTAGAAATGTTCAAGAATATAAGATTATTTTAAGAATTTATCATTGTTATTTAAATTATTTAAAAAATTATTATGATAAATGTATGAAGAAGTGTCGTTTAAGTAAATTAATTTATAAATGTAATCAAGTTAAAAAAAAAATTGAAAAAAATAAATTAATTTATCAAAATTTATTAAAAGATAGTAGTAAATGGAATAAAAGATTAGATTATTGTCTTTATTGTAAATCAATATTAAATTTTTATAATTTAATAAATGAAAATACTTTAACAAATGAAAATAATTTTTCCGGTTTGGAAGCTAATAAAGATAGAGCTTATACTAATAAAAATTTAATTACTTCTTTTTATTTTAAAGAATTATTTCAAACTTCTTTATATTTTATTTTAAATAAAAATGAAAATTATTCAAATTTAAAGAAATCAATATGTAAATCTAATAAGAAATTATGTAAATGTGCAAGATCTACATATAAAAGTTTATTAAATGAAAAACAAAATTATATTGAAAAAGTTCAAAATGAAAATAATTATTCTCAAAGATGTTTAGTATTTATGAGAAATGGTTTTGGAATTAATGAAGATGAATATTCTAAAGAAGTTAAACAAGATTGTATTGCTAATATGAATATTTTATATTCAGATTTATCTACTTTAAAAGAAAATCAAGAATTAAATATTAATTTAGGATTTGAAGAAGATTAAATTATATCATAATTCTAATTATGAAAACAATTCAGTTATTTTTTTTTTTTTTAATATATTAAAAATTTATTTTAATTTTAAAGTTAAGAATAATTTTTAATATTAACGTTTTGGAATATATTAATTTGTTAAATTAATTATTTTAAATATAAATATATTTCTTATTATTAAATATAATATATTTTTATTAATATATTATGTATTATTATTATTATTTATTTATTTATTTATTTATTTATTTTTCTTTTATAATATATATTATATATTTTATATATTATTAATATTTATTAATAATATTATATCTCATTTTAAATACACACAAATGTTGTAAATTGTGAATCGTGTGAGAAATATAATCTAAATGGTATAAATATTAATTACATGTGTGTGAAATAGTATTATTATTTATATATCATCTTTTATTCTTGTTTTTTCTTTTTTTTTCTTTCTTTTTATTTTGTGTAATTTGTGTAATGTGTGATTAAAAAAAAACTTTAATAAAAAACAATTTATTTAATAATTAAAATTATTTTAGATTATTTTAGATTATTTTAATAAGTTTTTAATTAATTTTAAATAAAAAGAATTTTTTTTTTTTAAATTTGATATTTAAAATGAAATACAATTACTTAATTTCTATATTTTTTATATCATTATGTTATTTTTTTTTAAATATAGATAATGAACATATTAAAAATGAAGAAATAAAATTATCTTTTATTGAAGTTCAAACTAATGAGCAATCCGACTTTTCTGATGATGCATTATTTACTGGTAATCCAGATGAATCTTATAGTGATTTTTTAAGAGAACATGGAGTTGGAAATCATTTTGAAACAAAAAGATTGTGTACAAAAAAAGAAGTTAGTACTCTTCTTGAAGAATTACTTAAACAATTACATTTATATTTTCTTGATTTAGGTAAAAGAACATGTTTATTAGAAGATCCTAGTCAAAATAATTCACAAATTGAAGAAGTTTTAGCATTAATTGAAAGTAGTGCAAGCAGAAGAAAAAAAACAATAAGTTCATTAATTAAAAAATTAGTTGAATGTATACTTGCTCAATTAGCAAAAAAAGCATCTAAGTTGAAATTTAAAGATAATAAATGTAATGGTCTACTTTATTTATATCTTTCTGGATGTAAAGATACAAGTAAAAAAATGGAAAAAGTTTTAGAAAAATTATTATCTTCAAATCAAAGATTACCTTCAGATAATAAATTATTTGAATCAGAAGATTATAAATGTTCTGCTGCTATGATTAATTTAATTTCTAATTCACTTGCTGCTCAAAAAGGAGTTACTCAAAGATGTTCTCAAGGTAAATCTACATGTAAAAAAAGTCTTAAAGCAAGTTCTGCTCTTAAAAAAAGTTTAAGTTTAGGTAGTTTATCAGGTTCTCAATCAAATATATCAGGACTTGCTAGATCTAATTCGGAAGGTAATGTTACATTATTAAAATATTCATCTAAAGATTCATCTAAAGACTCATCTAAAGATTCATCTAAAGATTTATCTTCAAAACCCAAATCAAAACCAAAAAATGTTGATAGTAGACCACAAGAATCACCAAGTTCACAAGATCCTGAAGATCCATTAGAAGGTACTTCAACTTCATATCCATCAACTATAATAACTTCAGGTGATAATAATAATCCACCTAAAAGAACAAGAAAACCAGATCCAAAAAGAGTAGGAGGAGGGCCAAGACAAAGAAGAAGACCTGGAATACCAGCTTTATTACTTTCTGAAGAACCAAAACCTGTTTCACAACCAATACCAGCTTCTTCAGAATCAACTCAACCAAGATTATTTAATCAACCAGAATCATCAAGTGATACAGAATCACCAAGCGAACCAGAAACACCAAATGAACCACAATCATTAGGTGAATCAGAATTACCAAATGATTCAACTGATTATGCAGGAACTTCTCGACCTAAAAGCATATTAAAAAAAACAGTTAGTGATGGAAACAATGTAGGATCTAAGAAAAAAGTAAGATTTGCTACAATGGTTTAATTTTATTTAAATTTAGAATTAGATAAAGTTAATCTTTAAAAAATTATTTAAATTATTTTTATTTTATTTTATTTTATTCTTTAATTAAGTTTTTATATTTTAATAATTATTGCAAAATTTTAAATAAAAAGATTTAAATTAATTAAAAAAAAAATAAAAATAAAAATAAAAATAAAAAAAAGTAATAAATAACTTTAAAATATATTTAATTTTATTTATATATTAAGAAACTTTTTTTCTAATTTAGTTTAATTTAATTCATCACATGTGTGAAAGTTACATATTATATTTCATGCACATAAATTATTATATAAAATATAATGATCATTTTTTTTTTAATATATATTTGTTTAAATAAGAATTTAATAATAATTTAATTAAAAAATTATATATATTTTATTTAATTAATATTTGATTTTAAAATTTGTTAATTTGAAGTATTTAAAAATAAAAATGAAAATTTTAATTATTTATTTAATATTAAATATAAGTTTATATAACTTTAAATTAATAAATAATAAAAATAATGATTCAATTTACAATTTTAATATATATTTATATTCTTATATAAATTTAAAAAGTCCTCATAATAAAATTGGTCATGTAAATAATACTCATTCTAATGATAAAAAAGTACATGCTAATTTTCTTGCTAATATTATATCTTCTAAAAATGATTATAAATTAATTAATTCTAGAAAACAGAAAGAAAGATTAGAAAATGAAAGAATAGAGAGAGAAAGTGAAAGAATAGAGAGAGAGAGAGAAAGAGAAAGAGAAAGAAAAAGAGAAAGAGAAAGAGAAAGAGAAAGAGAAAGAGAAAGAGAAAGAGAAAGAGAAAGAGAAAGAGAAAGAGAAAGAGAAAGAGAAAGAGAAAGAGAAAGAGAAAGAGAAAGAGAAAGAGAAAGAGAAAAAGAAAGAGAAAGAGAAAGAGAAAAAGAAAGAGAAAGAGAAAGATTAGAAAAAGAAAAATTAGAACAAGAAGGAGAAAAAGAAGAATTTGAAAAAAGATTAGAAAAAAGAAGATTAGAAAGACAAAAAGAAAAAGAAAGGCTAGAAAAAGAAGAATTAGAAAAAGAAAAAGAGTTGGAAAAAAGATTAGAAAAGAGAAGATTAGAAAGACAAAAAGAAAGAGAAAGATTAGAAAAAGAGGAATTAGAGAGAGAAAAAGAATTAGAAAAAAAATTAGAAAGAAGAAGAATAGAAAGACAAAAAGAAAGAGAAAAAGAAAAAGAAAAAGAAAAAGAAGAATTAGAAAAAGAAAAAGAAGAATTAAAAAAAAAATTAGAAAGAAGAAGATTAGAAAGACAAAAAGAAAGAGAAAGAGAAAAAGAAAAATTAGAACAAGAAAAACTTGAAAAAGAAAAATTAGAACAAGAAAAGTTAGAAAAGGAAGAGTTAGAAAAACAAAGGCTTGAAAAAGAAAAGTTGGAAAATGAAAGACTTGAAAAAGAAAAGTTAGAAAAAAAAAGATTAGAAAAAGAAAGAGAAAAAGAAGAATTAGAAAAGAGATTAGAAAGAAGAAGATTAGAAAGAGAAAGATTAGAAAGAGAAAGATTAGAAAAAGAAAAAGAAAAAGAAAAAGAAAGATTAGAAAAAGAAAGATTAGAAAAAGAAAGATTAGAAAAAGAAAGATTAGAAAAAGAAAGATTAGAAAAAGAAAGATTAGAAAAAGAAAGATTAGAAAAAGAAAAAGAAGAATTAGAAAAGAGATTAGAAAGAAGAAGATTAGTAAGAGAAAGATTAGAAAGAGAAAGATTAGAAAGAGAAAAAGAAAAAGAAAAAGAAAGATTAGAAAAAGAAAAATTAGAAAAAGAAAAATTAGAAAAAGAAAAATTAGAAAAAGAAAAAGAAGAATTAGAAAAGAGATTAGAAAGAAGAAGATTAGAAAGACAAAAAGAAAGAGAAAGAGAAAAAGAAAAATTAGAAAAAGAAATAGAAAATGAAAGATTAAAAGTATTAGAAAATCAAAAATTAGAAAAATTGGAAAAATTAAATTTAGAAAAAATAAACAAAGAAAATTTAGAAAAATTAAATAAAGAAAGATTACTAAGATTACAAAAGAAAAAATTAGAAAAAGATTTAGAAAAAGAAAGAGAAAATGAAAGAATTGAAAAAGAAAAGTTAGAAAAAGAAAGACTTGAAAAAGAAAAGTTGGAAAATGAAAAATTAGAAAAAGAAAAGCTTGAAAAAAACAAAATTTTTAATTCAAATAATGTAAAATCAGGTGAAAATTTTGATAATAATAAATCATTTTATTTAAATCAATTAAAAAGTATAAAAGATGAAGCAAAATCAGCTATTAAAAGAATTCAAAATTTAATGGCTGAAAATGAAAAATTATTAGGTAATGATGTAAAGGTTAAAAAAAATAATAAAAAAAAAACATTAAAATTAGTAGAAATAATTAAACAAACATTAAATGAAGAAATAGGAGGAAAAGAACCTTTATTTAATATAAAAATATTATTAGAAAATAATATTTTAATTAAAAATGATTTAATAAATGATTGTGACAATGTTAGTGATATTATTCAAGAAACTTTAAATAAAATGAAATTAATTCAAACAAAAATGTATGAAGAATTCAAATTAAAATATAAACATATATGTGCTTTTTCATTATTAAATAAATTAACAAAAGAATATCTTGAAAATCATTTAAATTTAATAACATTTGAAAATAATTTTAATAATTTACTTGATCCTCGTTCTAGTACAAATGCCGAAAGAGAAGAAAAATTTTTTTTATTTTATAAATCTTTAAAAGATGCTAAAAGTAAATTAAGAAGTGTTGTTTTTGAATTTTTGGAATGTAATTTAATTATAAGTATACCTATTGTTGTAAAAAGAGAAACAAATTTATTTAAATTAAATTGTAATTGGAATTTATTTATTGTTTTATGTTATTATTTATCTCTTGTTAATAGTTTTCTTAAAATTAATAAAGATGCTACAACTCTTATTAAAGAAACAAATTCAAATGAACAAAAAAATTTATTATTAGAAAATGTTAATTATTATTCCGAATTATCAAGTATTATTTCAAGTAAAATTCATTAATTATTTAATTTAAATTATTATAAAAATAAATAATATTAAATTAAATAATTAAAATAAAAATTTGGTTAATTTTCTAAATTATATAAAATAAAAGATTTATTTTTAAAATTGTGTGTAATACTGATTTATTTATTATACGGAAAATGGATGCATAACACAAATTTCATAATTTTAAATTTATTTTAAAAAAAAATTTTATCCGTTTAATTAATTTAAATTTTAAAATGAAGTTCAAGTATTTAAATATATTTTACATTATTTGTGTATTTTTGTTTTTTGAAAAGTATTTTTTAAAAAAAAATATTAATAATTACATTTCTTGTTCATTATTAAAACTTAAAAGTTCTTATACAATAAATAAGCGCGAAAAATCTAAAAAATGTAATATATTTCAAAATTTATTTCCAAAAAAAAGTTGTAAAAGTTCAAGTGTTACTTTGTTATCTAATAAAAAAAATGAAAGTCCTAAATTTAATAGAAGTAATTTAAGATTTGATAAAGATGATTATTCTAATATTGATCAAAATAAAAATAATTTAGAATCAAAAAATTATTTAGATGATTCATCTAAAGAATCTTCACAAAATTCACTTTTAAGATTTGAAAATAATTTAAAAAAATATTCTGTATTAGATAATGATAAATTTGAAAAAAATTCTTTGCAAGAACCAAATTTAATATTAGATAATCAAAGTTTTCAAAAAGAATCTTTAAAAGAAACATCTTTAAAATTAGATAATGAATTAGAAGATTCTTTACAAGAATTAAATGTAAGATTAAATGAAAATGAATTAAAAGACAATTCTTTAAATAGACCATTTTCTTTATTAAATAAAAATGAATTAAAAGAAAATTCATCACTTGAATCACTTTCTTCACTAAATGAAAATGAATTAAAAGAAAAATCTCCAAGTGGATCACTTTCTTCATTAAATGAAAATGAATTAAAAGAAAAATCTCCAAGTGGATCACTTTCTTCATTAAATGAAAATGAATTAAAAGAAAAATCTCCAAGTG